>ML661891.1:12629763-12673005 GCA_007570785.1 Antilocapra americana | reverse complement strand
TATATATGGAATTTAGAAAGACAGTAATGAGAACCCAACATGGGAGATAACAAAAGGAACACAGATGTATAGAATAGACTTGTGGACTTTGTGGATGAGGGTAAGGGTGGGATGAGATGGGAGAAGGGCATTGAAGCATGTTAATTGTCATGTGTCTAATCAATCGCCAGCCCAGGATTGATGCTCGGGACTGGTGCAGCGAGATTTCCCGGGGGGGAGGGAGGAGGGAGGGGGGACCCGGAGGGGAAGCATATGTAAACCCATGGTGATATCATGACAATGTATGGCAAAAACAATAATAAAAAAAAAAATATTAGAGACGTAAAAACCAAATACAAAGTGCAAAACTCCATTGGATCCTGTGTTCAAAAAGCAACAACAGAAGAAATATTTTGTGGACAATTAGTGGAATGAGAATATAGACTCTGTTCATTAGATGATATTATTGAACTAATGTCACCTTTTTAGGTATCATAATGGTATTTTGGATAGGTGGGATAAAGTCCTACTTTTTCCCTGAGATGTATGTTGAAACACCTATGGGTAAAATGACATCTGCAACTTATTTTCAAGTAGATTGGATAAAAAAAGTCTTTTCAAGAGTGTGTTTGCATCTGGACTGATGTTTGAATATTGAATGAGCCTAGCATCCTTGGTTGATTATGATATATAATGGTTTTCATTATAAATTCTATCTGTATATTTTTCAACAAGGCTTTTGATTAGTATTCATGAAGGTCTTTGTTCGATATTTATTTATTTGGCTGCACTGGGGCTTAGTTGCAGCAGGTGGGATCTAGTTCCTTGACCAGGAATTGAACCCAACTCCCTGGACTGAGAGTGCAAAATATCTCAATAAAACTGAAGACGAAAGTAAAAGTAAAAAAAAAAAAAATTTAAAACAGTAATATGTATCAAGAGAAAAATGTGACAAAATGTAAGTATTTGGTGAACGAGGTGATGAGTACTTATGTATTCATTGTTTTCTTCTTTCAACTTTTCTATGAAAGCAAAAAGAATAAAGAGAAAGCATAGATATCTCCGATGTCAAGGTTGTAAAAGTTCTTAAAGTTGTATACAGCTTCTTCAAAGTACCTAACTGGGGATAGGCTACAGTGTGAATTGGAAAGCCTCAGTGAGCTGCTTCACCCACAGTAACTGCTGGTCTGTGTGACTGTGTGTTATGTCGGAAGAGTCATCCACTAATACCACTGATAAAGGAAATGGATCGTTAACTTAAAATTAAATGTGATGACAAAGGAAATTTGACAATCATGTAGGGCCTGATTACCGAGCAAACAAAATAAACCAGAAAGATACACTTAGAACATTTTCCCAGGAAATATACTTACCCAATTAGCCCCATTACTTATTTCCATATGTCCAATTTGCAAAGGAAAACGATTCTGTTCCCTTACCTTTCTCAAAGTCATGTTGAAAATCAAGGTAAAACATCTCATGATACTAAAAACTTTTCTTTATATTAGCATGTGATGATTACTACTGTATTCTGTATTAGAAAAACTTGATCTCTTTTGACACATGATGTCTATTTCATGGAAATGTTAAGTAAGTTTTCATTCAGAAAACTGTTTTAATCAGGCATAGAGTGCATTACAATTTCAGCATTATTTGTTGGCTAGGTTCTTTAATGGAGAAGGAAATGGCAACCCACTCCGGTATTCTTGCCTAGAGAATCCTGTGGAAGGAGGAGCCTGGTGGGCTGCTGTCCATAGGGTCGCACAGAGTCGAACACGACTGAAGCGACTTTTCATGCATGCACCGGAGAAGGATATGGCACCCCACTCCAGTATTCTTGCCTGGAGAATCCCATGGACGGAGGAGCCTGGTAGGCTGCAGTCCATGGGGTCACTAAGAGTCGGACAAGACTGAGGGACTTCACTTTTACTTCTCACTTTCATGCGTTGGAGAAGGAAATGGCAACCCACTCCAGTGTTCTTGCCTGGAGAATCCCAGGGACGGAGGAGCCTGGTGGGCTGGTGTCTATGGGGTCGCACAGAGTCGGACAGAAGCGACTTAGCAGCAGCAGCAGGAGCAGGTTCTTTAAGAAGAGAGGGAGGTGAGATTACAGTTTACTGATGAAAGCATGCCATTGTATTCAATGATAAAGGATTTCTTTCAAGTCGCAGACTTGGAAAGCCGGTCCTTTAGCACAGCAGCAGGAATAAGAAAGCTCTGCAAGTGATAGTCACACTGCCAATTAGTTGCAGAGATGAGACTTAAACTGTTTTTCCAAGTCACCCAAATAAGATGCTCAGAGGATTAGTATTTTAGCTTCTTGGGATCAACGGACTTCATTCTCTCTGAAAAAAAAGAAAAAGGTTAACTAGTGGCATCTGCATTATCTTTCAAAACAAATTTATATATTTTAGCAAAGATAGGAGGTAGAATTTATCTTAAGATAACTTTAAGGTGAGAGTCCAATATTACCCATATGTCTCTGGTTGAATGACTATTGGTCTAAAACAGTTTATATAATAAATCATAGGATTAAATAAACTGTTCTTGGCCAACTTGAACCAATCTAAACAGCTCCATTTAGGCTATAAATTTCTCAAGGACAGGGACCATAACTTATATATCTTGGTGTCTCTGTCTCCCTAGCAGAGTGCCCTACAGATTCAATAAATGCTATTAGTGATCATGCTTGCAATGAAAATAAAGAAACATGCTAAATCTATCAACCCAGCAGAATTTTTGAATGATAAGTTCTTAGCCATCATTTACTATTGCCTTGGTAAGATTCTATTGTTTGAAGAGTTTAGCAAAGGTTATAAAATTTAATTAACTCAGAGAGAGTGAAGAATACTTGAGAAGATTTTATTTTCCCTTCATAATTGCAATCGATATAATAAAATTGTCCTCAAGCAGTCATTCCTAGTATATTAGCATATACAGTTACTTTGAAGTCCCAGCTGATATAGTCTCCCATTGTTTCATGTTTCTTGACTGTTAGGGTTAATAGAAAGGGCCCACATTCATTAGAATAAAATTGCACAAAAAATATAATCTGACCCAATTAGTAAAAGAAGCTCTTGTCTGGGATAAGTGGCAATTCCAGTTGTAGGCAGCAGAGGTAGTTGTTTTCACAGAAAACACGAGATACTAATTGCTCACACTTAAGTTTCTCTTCTAATTATAATTTCAAATATTAAAATCTTATAATTATTGATCTTAAGCCTTATAATTCCCCCTCTCTCTCCTTTTGCCCTTTCTTTAGAAAGTATGTTTTGCTCTAGGTCAACACAATCAATTCTTTTTTGTTTACTCGGTGTTTAACTTTCTAATTGGGTCCTCAATTACTCTGACAAGCATAAATATCCCAGAGTGGACACTATTGTAATTATATCACTATTATAAAATAACTGTTTCCTGTTGCTCCTGTAAGAAGATTTTAAATCAAATTTAACAAATATTTACCAAATAATCATGATGTACATGGGAAAGTGACATGGGAAAAATAAAAATGAACAGATGTCTCCTCTAGTATAAGAGGTTTAAAGCAAGAGCTTGGGGATAATGAACATAAGACATTTGCCTCTGGAAACCATTTTATTTCAGATCCTCTCATGTGACCATCTCGGTGCTGTGGAGTCCTGAAATGAGACTCCACTGTCAATATTTAAAAGGACAAGACCAAATCCATGTTGACTTATTTGGTTCCTTCTTTCTCCCTAACTAATGTTGCTGCCAGAGCAATTAGTTTTATTTACTGCATGATGAGTGGAATTCTGGGTGAGTTATTTAATTACTCTTACCTTCAATATCTCCAACAGTAAAATGAGGATAATCACACCAACTTTAGTGGATTATCGTGGTGATCAAATGAGGGATGGGATGTGAAAGCATCCATGCAGTGCCTGTCACCTATAGGTGCTCAATAAATATTAGTTCTTTTTCTCCTTTTGAGTGTCTCCCAGCAGCGCACCTACCCAATTGGAATATCAAGGCATTCTGAACCACAGGGAAGCATATATGAGACAAATGATAATACTAGGCTGATGCCAGTGATAATTCTAGATGCTACTATTAAGATTTTTGACTTTAAAGCTTCTCTATTGAATAATTTTTTTCTAACTAATTGTTTTCTTTTCCCTCTGCTGCCCTTACTCCTCAGTTCCTATTACCACACCAAAAATCCCGACAGCCCAAGGCTCATTTCTCACTGAGTATCCTGCTTTCATAAAGTTCACTCTTTAAAAAATTTTGGAGCTATAAACCCAAAAAAGTACACAAATGTTGATAAAAGAATAATTTAGATGGTACCTTGAGAGCAAAGACAGAAATAGGATGAACAGCAATTCAACATATTTCATTTTTCTGATATGTGGAAAATTGGGCAAATTCCTAAGAGAGAACAAGTAAATTTGATCATTTTAAGCATGGTAAAAATCATTTTAAGACACTGTCAAAGAATCAAGAGATGGTGATAATGCCCTCTTCTACTAGGTTGTATTTATTTTTATCATATTCACGATGAACTGTAACATTTTTACTACATTCAGGTTGATATGAATATGTGCTATCGTCACATGTTTGAAACCCTAGTCAAATCAGTAAGAAAAGCCCATTGTTTTAATCTCTTTTAATAGAGGCGACAAATAAATAATTCAGCCAAAAACTGGTGTCTGTTACACTGACCATGCATTCACTTAAAAACAAAAAGAGAAAAATCTCTGATACATACAACATGAGATCTATATTGGGCTGTACTGGAGAAAATCATTGTTTTGTCTTGATTAAAGTAAATGAATTGTACAAAATGAGGTAGCAAGTGCTAACATAACTGTAACATTTGGGAATATACTTTTGATAAACATATTCCCAGATGTATTTTTATTCAGTGAATTTTTTCCTAACAAGATAATATTTTGCAGTAAAAATGTATGACTCCATTTTATTTTTTTCTGCTGAACTCAAGGGAAAACAATTAAACCTATCAATTACTAAAGTTCAGCAATCTGAAAATAGCTGAATAGCTGCAGTGATATTGATTAATTAGTCATGAAAATGTAATTTTGATGATTGAACATTATTTAGTAAAGGGCTTACTTTCCTATCTAAAAATTATTATCTCCAATGAGAAAGTCTTTCTCCAAATAATTTTGTATTTTGCTATGTAGTAGCAAAATATTACTTGAAATGGCTGGAGGCAAAAGTGGAATAACTCGATGAACCCAGAAAGTCATAACATTTCAATATAATCTAATGAGTAGAGTGCATCAGTAATGCAGAATCATTGTCGCCTATCTCTGCTCCTCTCCCTGGCACCACAGTGAAGCACTGCGATTGGAATATTGAGCATTTCAAGCAAGAGCCAAAGTAATTTAAATTTTTATTGCTACATTTAGTCCTAGGCTTTAAACAAACCAAAAGAGAAGAACCCTCAAAAAAGTAATTTACTGAACCATGGTACCAATCAAATCATGAAAAATCAGATGGCAGTATTTGGCTTTCCTTGAGTTCTTTCTGTGTTGCTAAGACATTAGACAGGTCTGACTGACAAGTAATATTTTTGTTCTCTTGACAAGGCTGAGGATAGGGGAATGGAGGCTGAGGCTATCTTCTTTTTTCGTAAGTAAGATGCCTTTGATGCACGTCCCTTTTGCTTTAATTGCCCATGGAATGATTAACACTGGTTCCAAACTCCTAGTCCGCAGGCGAATCAATTTGGTGAGGCTCTAGTAAACTTGCTAGGTAGCTTGGGCCAACGACCATCAAAAATTCTGATTCCTTGGAGAAGCCATTGAAGAATAAAGATTTTGGTCATCAGAGTAACTCCCTCCCCCACAACACACACACACACTCACACTGCAACAGCGGTTTTTAAACATAGCATAATCTTTTTTTTTAATTGAAAACTTAAAAAAAAATTATTTAAAGGTATGTTTGGTCTACTGGAGATAAGGCATAATAACTGTATGTCTCTAAATAATTTTAAAAGCTTCCAGGAAGAAAAAGGATTAATCTTTTTCTGCATGACTACAGTAGAGAATTCAGATTAGTGTGTGGGAGTTTGAGAGTGGAAGAGACCTATCTAACAGATAGTTTTCTAGTTGTCACAGCAGGACTGGCTTGTCTTGATAAAGAGTGAAAGTCCTGGCACTTGAAGCCCGTGGTTGTGGGCCAGGGATGAGGGAGGCGGAAGGATGGGAGGGGATAAGCATGTGAAGATGATTTCAAGCATCACAAGGACAGTTAGACCACACAACGTTTGAGTCTACTCTAGTTTGGAAAACCTAAGAGTAATTCTTGCTTTAGTAAAAATAACCACAATAGTCATCACTATCTCAGAAGAGAAAATTAAATCTGGCTTATGATAAGTTAAAATCCAATGAAAATACCAAAATTTTGTCATTACTCTAACGTTCACTTTTTATTCTGTCCTCTTTCATTTTCAAAAATGTATTCATATGAAGCAAATCTATAAAGGAGAGCGGTAGAGGTGAAAATATCACAGAAAAGGCAAGTCATTTGACTAGTAAACTCATTGAGTTGAGACGAGTGTGAAAACTCATGATAACCTGAATTTATTGCACATCTCAGTTTTTCTTTCTGTTTAAACTTCTTAATAGAAAAAGTTGAATTCACATTATTGGCAACTCTGTTATTTGCCCTCACTTCCATCAAAAAAATTAGAAATCCCCCTTTCCAACATTTATTTTAATCTAGAATGTTGTGATCCCTCAAGATTTATTTTATGGCTTCTCAAAAGACCAAATCTTAGAAATCTCACTGTTAAACCTGTGGGGAATATGTCCATTTCTACTTTATTTGGGCAGGTGAATTGAGAGGGAATGGGGTTTGATTTAACACTTGTTAAACTCTGCAGTCCACGTAATCAAAGGTATTGCAGAAAAAATAAATACTATAATATAGCTCCATTTCATTTCACATTTGAAAATAATATTACTAACCATTGTATTTCTTGTATATTAATGAAACTGAAAAATACATTTATAATCTCATGAACTTTTATCAGTGATATATTTTTTCTTTCTCCAATACATCTTGCTAACTGAGAGCAGGGAAAAAAGTCTTTTTTTAAAATTACTAAATCTCTAACAAATCACAGGTAAAATGACAGTGATTCATTGAGCCCCTCTTTTGTGCCAGGTGCTTTATAAACGTTATTTTCTGTCATTAACTGCTTTTTATTTACAGATGAGAAATCTGATGCCTAGGGAGTTTTAGTTTCCAAGGTCACATAACTAGTAAGCTGTCGGGCCTGGATTCAAAGTGTGGCTTCTGTTACCCCACCCAGCACTCTTGCCAACTCTGCTACACTCCCTACAAAGCTTGGGGCAGGAGTTGTTTTCACCTACCAAATATCCATTCCCTCACTCTTCCTTACTGGAAAAGAACTTGCTCCTGGATTGGTCATTTGGAGACACCCCAAATGGTGACTCTCATCACTGCATGTTCTACAAAATTTCTTTTAAAAGTCTATTTTGAGTAGATAATACATTCTGGTTTAAAATCGAAAGCACTGTTAAAAGGTATACATGCTAAGTTGCTTCAGTCATGTCCGATTCTTTGTGACCCTATGGACTGTAGCCTGCCAGGCTCCTCTGTCCATGGGGTTCTCCAGCAAAAATACTGGAGTGGGTTGCCACTCCCTCTCCAGGGGATCTCCCTGACCCAGGGATCGAACTTGCGTCTCCTGGGGCTCCTGCATTGCAGGCAGATCTTTTACTGCTGAGCCCCTAGAGCAGCCATTAAGAAGTGTGTTAGAAGCAATGCACTCGCTCTTTGCCCTCAACCCACTCAGGCTTTTTCGCACCTTTTCGAGGTTCCTTTACGTTTGTCTTACACCAAAGCTAAACCTAGAGCACAAACTCTTTGGCACCTTGTTTTATTCAAGTGAACATGTCTTAAAAATCCTTCCATATTAGTGCATAGAGGCTGTTCTCTTGTTTTTAAAAAGGCACAGCATTCTGCTGTGTGGATATGACCTGGCTTATTTAACCAGTCCTCTATCCAGGAGCACACTGGTTGTTCCAACATGTTTTTGCTATTACAGATAACACTGTAAGAAGTAACCATTTAGTTAAACATTAGAGTTGACATGTGATCTAGCAGTTCTACTCCCAGGCATAAACTCAATAGTATACATTCACATGAAAACTTGTACATAAATGTTAAGAGCAACATTATTCATAATAGTAAAAAAGTGGAAACAACCTAAATATCATCAACTGATGAGTGGATAAACAAAATGTGGCATACCTATATAACAGAATACTGTTCAGCCATAAAAATAATACTATAACATGGATGAATCTTGCAAACATTATGCCAAGTCAAAGAAGCCAGACATAAAAGGCCGCATATTGTATGATTCCATTTCTATGAAATGTCCAGAGAAAGAAGAGTCATAAAGCCAGGAGATGCGTTAGTGTTTGCTTGGGGCTGCGGGTTGGGGTGGGGGGAGGAAAGTGGCTGCTAATGGGTGCAAAGATATTTTAGGACCAATGAGAATGTTCTGGAATTAGACAATGGCGCTGATTGTGTAAACTTGGGGATATACTAGAAATCACTGAATTATACATTTTAAAATAGTGAATTTTAGGGCATGTAAACTATATTTCAATTTCAAATGTAACTTTGCACTTATCATTTTTTATGAGTGTAGGTTTTCCTGTAGGATAAAATCCCAGAAGTAGAATTGGTGGGTCAAATGTCATACACACTTTTGATTTGTAATTTTCATAGGTGTTGCTGAATTTTTCTCCCAGTGTGCATATGACAGTTTATTCTCCCATCATGGTGTATAAGTGGGTTTGTTTCCCCATAGCCTTGCCAATGGCATACGTAGTCAAATATTTAATTTTATCACTCGAATAGATTATTTATCTATCTCTTATTTTAATTTTTGGTAATTATTTATTTATCTATTTTTGGTTGTACTGGGTCTTTGCTGCTGCTTGGGGGCTTTCTCTAAAGGAAGAGAGTAAGGGCTACTATTCATTGCAGTGCTTGGGCTTCTCATTATGGTGGCGTCTCTTGTGGAGCACAGGCTTTAGATGTGTAGATGAAACATTTGTGGCTCCCAGGCTCTGGAGCGTGGCCTCAGTAGTTGTGGAGTACAGGTTTAATTGCTCTGCAAAATGTGGAATCTTCCCAGACCAGGGATTGAACCTGTGTCCCCTGCACTAGCAGGAGGATTCTTATCCACCATACCCCCAGGGAAGTCCCAATAGAGTTTTTAAAATGGTATCTTGGTGTAGTTTTTGTTTGCTATCCTCAATTATAAGTGAAGTTGAGTCGCTGTTGGAGTTTTTTTTTTTTTTCCTGTTTCTTACAAAACAGATTAAATTCATTGAAAATGCTTGCTTGTACCGAGCAGTGTCTTGCTACGTAGGAATCTGTAATTCCTATGGCAGGAAAAAGTTTGCTCTGTTTCCAACCCTCTCAATCAACCCCAATTTCAGTTCTACCCTATCGTTCAGTACATAATTATTCAAATTTGTGATGATGCTCTGGCAACAAATTAAACCTCTACAGAAAATGAATCAACTCCAATAAAAGGAAAATAAAAACTGAATTTATAACCTTGAAATCTGAGCTATTGAAAACCAAACAAAAGGCTGCAGCCTTTCCAAACTACTGATTATACAAAAATTTTCGAGTCCTGATATCTGATTTTTCCCAAGGTTAAATAAATGAATTGTAGCTCTTCTAACTAGAAAAATAAACATATAAACACTGTTCATTCCTTAAATACATTTATTTGCATAGTTCGTCCATCACTGAAGACTCAATCTTCTCTGTAGTAACTTGCATTGCAAAATGTGCCCATTTTCTGGGTAGAAAAAGAGGTTTTGATGAGAATTCCCTTATTAAGGCCAATGGCAAGTTTGCATGCCAGTAAAGAATAAACTCGGCTTCCCTGATAGCTCAGTTGGTTAAAAAAAATCTACCTGCAATGCAGGAGACCCCATTTCAATTCCTGGGTTTGCAAGATCCACTGGAGAAGAGATAGGCCACCCACTCCAGTATTCTTGGTCTTCTCTTGTAGCTCAGCTGGTAAAAAATCCACCTGCAATGCAGGAGACCTAGGTTCAATCCCTGGATTGGGAAGATTCCCTGGAAAAGGGAACGGCTACCCATGCCAGTATTCCAGCCTGGAGAGTTCCACAGACTGTATGATCCACGGAGTCCCAAACAGTCCCTCACAACTGAGCGACTCTGAAAAGAAAAGTATAACCTATTTCAATTTTCAGTAGCAATACTTTAGAATCTATAATTTCAAAACAAGTACTTTTAATGTAATCTTAAATGCTATTAGTAAATTCATTTCTAAGCAGATATGTAATTTAAAAGTTATTTCACACCCAGTGTTCCTCTAGGTAGCATTTTTCCCTAACCAGATCTGACATTGTAAGTCTCTGAGTCTTGGGATGCTTGTTAAAGATTGAAGAGACAATGAAAGCTGGAACTGAAATAGCAGTAAGGTAACATTTATGGAGCACTTCCTATGTGTCAAACTTAAAGTTCTGGGAACTTTAAGTATGTTAACTGATTTAATTTTCACAGCAGCCTAAGAGACGTGGGTTTTAATTATTTCCCCTTCTTACAGATGGAGAAATCAAAGCACCTGGCGGTTAAGCAACTTTCTAAAGCTCACCCCGCTGGTAACCCTGATGATTCTCATCTAGAATGTCTGATTCTACTGTGCCTGCTGTAATCTCTGTGCTCTGCTGTACTCAGTCACTAAATCTTGTCTGACTCTTTGTGACCCCACAGACTGTAGCCCGCCAGGCTCCTCTGTCCATGGGATTCTGCAGGCAAGAATACTGAAGTGGGTTGCCGTTTCCTCCTCCAGGGGATCTTCCCAACCCAGGGATCGAACTCACATCTCCTGCATTGGCAGGCAGATTCTCTACCACTGAGCCACCTCTATATTATTTTAATCCTCCAGGACAACCTGTTGGATCAAGACAACCATTTTAGAAGCAAACCGCATGATGCCCAGAGAGGTGAAATGCCTTGCACTTGAATTTCAACCCTTTGTTCTTGGTGCAATACCCATAAGAAAGAGTGAGACAATAATTTCTCTGTCAAATCTTACATGAATAATAAATTAACCCAGCCTGGCTGAGTTCAGAGAAATGACAACATAATTAGTTTAGGAAGCTGTATATCTAAGCTTGGCAAATTTAGCAAATAAAAATACAGACATGGGATTAAAATTGAATTTCAGATCATAAATGAACAACTTTTTAGTATATTTCATGCAATATTTGTGACATATTTATATGAAAAGATTATTCATTGTTTATCTGAAATTCAAATTTAATGGGACAGCCTGTATTTTATCTAGCACCCTAACACATATTATAAGGTAAACTGTTAATTGTGTGTTTTGGGGAGCTTTTACTTCTTACTCTATCAAATTCTATATCATTTGATTTATTTACAACTACCCATCATTTACATTTATTTACAACTACCTATTTATTTACAACTACTCTTTTAAATTCTCTATCATTTGATGTATTTATCAACTATAATTTATTTATTTACAACTACCTTTTCCAAACACCCAGCAGACCTCAGCTTACAGCCAGCGCTGAACCAGTCTTAGCCAAAGGTAATAGGAAGACTGTGATTTATTGGATTTACTCTAGGTTAGGAAATGCATTGGCCACATTCTTGAAGAGGTGATTCATTGGAAAAGATCCTAACGCTGGGAAAGACTGAAGGCAAAAGGAGAAGGGGGCAGCAGAGAATGAGATGGTTAGATAGCATCACTGACGCAACGAACATGAATTTGAGCAAACTGCAGGAGGTAGTGGAGGACAGAGGAACCTGGGTGCTGCAGTTCATGGGGTTGCAAAGATTCAGACACGACATAGGGACTAAACAAGGCAACACTTTGAAAGATACATTGGATTAAGTTAATAATAGTGAATATTGTTAAAGCTAATAATTATTACATGCCACACTCTTTCGTAAGAGCTCTAGATAAATTAACATACTTAATTCTCAAAATAAACCTGGGAGGTAGGTAATGTTATTACAACAGTTTTACAGGTGACAAAACTTAAATAGCAGTGGGATTAAGTAATCTTCCTCAAATAATTTATAATCTATTAGGTGCTGTGCTGTCAAACATGGTACCCATGAGACACATGTGGTTATTTAAACTACAGTTAATTAAAATTTTAAAAATTCAGCTCCCACTCCAGTGTTTTTGCCTGGAGAATCCCAGGAATGGGGGAGCCTGGTGGGCGGCCGTCTCTGGGGTCGCACAGAGTCGGACACGATTAAAGTGACTTAGCAGCAGCAGCATACTAAATAAACTTGCTCCTTGATGGTGACATCTTAGCAGGGAGTAACAAGAGAGAGCGGAGCAGCAAATAAAGAGCTTTCTGAGGTGGTTTCTTTCAGATTCATTGGTTAGGAAACTATCATTTGTCAAAGAGAACATTAGGATTTCTAGATGCAAGTCATTGGTTAATTTATTTCCAGGGATATTGAGAAATGAATAATGAAACTAGCAAAAGTCATGCCCCTGGGAGGAAAACTTCAGGACAACAATTAACCAGATTATAATGCAAATCAAGTGGTGATTAGCTCCATTAGTTAAACTAATTAAGTGAGCAAAAAATACTTAAAAATATAAAACTTGTTTAATAGTAAGCTATTTTTATTACAATTTCAGAATAACTCTGAGAACATATAAGTGTAATTTAGAGGATTTATTGTTGTTGTTTAGTCACTAAGTCATGTCTGACTCTTTGCGACCCCATGGACAGTTGCCTACCAGTGGACTATAGTCCAGGAACTCTCCAGGCAAGAATACTGGAGTGGGTTGCCATTTCCTTCTCTAGAGGATCTTCCCCACCCAGGGATCAAACCCGCTTCTCTTGCACTGCAGGCAGATCTTTACTGCTGAGCCACCAGGGAAGCCCAGTTTAGAGGATGTGTGCTCAGTCGCTCAGCTGTGTCTGACCCTTTGTAGGCCCCATGGACTGTAGCTGGAGTCATACCATACACAGCCCTTTCAAATTGGTTTCTTTCACTTAGTGATATGCATTTAAGGTTCCTCCATTTCTTTCCATGACTTGAAAGCTCATTTCTTTTTAGTGCTGAATAATTTCCCATTGTCTAGATGTCTGTTTTCTTATTACTGAGTTCAAGTATTCTCTGTGGTTTGACGGTGACTGACATGCATATATATAGTTTTTTAGGCATTTATCCTGTTTGGTATTCTCTGAGGTTCTCAGATGTGTGGTTTGCTATCTGATATTAATTTGGGGGAAATTCTCAGTCATTATTGCTTCTAATATTTCTTCTACTTCTTTCTTCTTCTCCTTCTGGTGTTCCTGTTAAGTGTATGTTACACCTTTTGTCCCATAGTCCTTAGATGTTCTGTTCTACTTTTTCAGTCTCTTGTCTGTTTGCTTTTCAATTTTGGAGGTTTCTGTTGAAGATATCCTCAAACTCAGAGATTCTTTCCTCAACCATGACCAGTCTACTAATATACTCATCAAAGGCAGTCTTCATTTCTGTTGCAGTGTTTTTTCATCTCTAACATTTCTGTTTGGTTCTTTCTTAAGAGTTTCATCTCTCTGCTTACTTTGCTAATCTGTTCTTACATATTAAAACCAAGGGCCCTTAATGTACAGTTTTTCTAAATTCCTGTTGTAATAACCCCAACATCTTTGCCATGTCTCACTTAGATGTTTGTTCTAAAATCTTTAAATTGTTATCTTTATTATCTTTTGATATGTGTTGAATATTTTTTTCTTGATAACTGAGCATGACATGTAAGGAGGCCTTTAGTGATGTGGTGGTGAAATGTAGGAGAAGAGGAGCATTCTTCATTCCTATGATTGTGTGTGTGCTCAATTGCTTCAGTCGTGTCTGACTCTTTGTGACCCCATAAATTGAAGCCCACCAGGCTCCTCTGTCCATGGAATTCTCCAGGCAGGAATACTGGAGTGGTAGTTATTCCCTTTTCCAGGGGATCTTCTCAACCCAGGGGTTGAACCTGCATTTCTTATGTCTCCTGCATTGGCAGGAGTTTTCGTTATCACTAGTGTCAACTGGGAAGCTCAGTCTTTTATTGAGCAGATAACTCTCAACTGTGAGCCTCACAAGTGTTTCTCAGTTCTTTTCTTCCCTTTTAAATGGAACAAAATGATGAAAGAGGGTTGGAGTTGGTGATACCCCTTTTTCCAGGCCAACTGGGCTCTGATAATATCATCAGGTTTTTGTTGTTCAGTCATATGACTCTTTGCAACCCCATTAGGTTAGGTTCTAGTTAGTTTCTTCTGAGAACAGAGTGTTCTGGCATTACAAACTGATTCCTTTCCTTCTCCTCTGCCAAAAGCACTAGGGGATTTTCCTCTGATAATCCTTGTGAGAATCTACTTGATTGAGCTCTTAGAGGCAAAAGTATGGAGGCTCCCCAATGCCTCGGTTGTCCTGGTTTTTAGCTCTCAGACTTGTCCTCTTTGTGTCTTCAGCAATTTGTCAGTTACCATTCAGATTTTCCTACACTGTCACTGTTCATGGGGTTCTCAAGGCAAGAATATTGAAGTGGTGGGACACTGAAAGATTAACTACCCAGGTCGATAGGTGCCCAACTGCTACTGGAAATCAATGGAGAAATAACTCCAGAAAGAATGAAGAGACGGAGCTAAAGCAGAAACAACATCCAGTTGTGGATGTGACTGGTGATGGAAGTCAAGTCCGATGCTGTAAAGAGTAATATCACATAGGAACCTGGAATGTTAGGTCAATGAATCAAGGCAAATTGGAAGTGGTCAAACAGGAGATGGCAAGCGTGAACATTGACATTTTAGGAATCAGTGAACAAAAATGGACTGGAGTGTGTGAATGTAACTCAGATTACCATATCTACTTCTGTGGGCAAGAATCCCTTAGAAGAAATGGAGTAGGCATCATGGTCAACAAAAGAGTCCGAAATGCAGTACTTGTATGCAGTCTCAAAAATGACAGAATGATCTCTGTTGATTTCCAAGGTGAGCCATTCAATACCACAGCAATCCAAGTCTGTGCCCCAAACAGTAATGCTGAAGAAGCTGAAGTTGAATAGTTCTATGAAGACCTACAAGACCTTCTAGAATGAACACCCAAAAAAAGATGTCCTATTCATTATAGGGGACTGGAATGCGAAAGTAGGAAGTCAAGAAATACCTGGAGTAATGGGCAAATTTGGCCTTGGAGTACAGAATGAAGCAGCCAAAGGCTAGCAGAGTTTTGCCAAGAGAACACACTGGTGATAGCAAACACCCTCTTCCAACAACGCAAGAAAAGACTCTACAAATGGACATCACCAGATGGTCAACACTTAAATCAGACTGATTACATTCTTTGCAGCCAAAGATGGAGAAGCTCTATACAGTCAGCAAAAACAAGACCAGGAGCTGACTGTGGCTCAGATCATGAACTCCTTATTGACAATATCAGACTCAAATTGAAGAAAGTAGGGAAGACCACTAGACCATCCAGGTATGACCTAAATCAAATCTCTTTCGATTATACAGTGGAAGTGAGAAATAGATTGAAGGGATTAGATCTGATAGACAGAGTGCCTGATGAACTATGGACACTGTAGTCCAAGATGTCAACTGAGTGTCTGTGACACTGTACAGGAGGCAGGGAGCAAGACCATCCTCAAGGAAAAGAAACACAAAAAGGTAAAATGGCTGTCTGAGGAGGTCTTACAAATAGCTGAGAAAAGAACAGAAGCAAAAGGCAAAGGAGAAAAAGAAAGATATACCTATCTGAATGCAGAGTTCCAAAGAATAGCAAGGAGAGATAAGAAAGCCTTGCTCAGTGATCAGTGCAAAGAAATAGAGGAAAACAATAGAATGGGAAAGACTAGAGATCTCTTCAAGAAAACTAGAGATACCAAAGGAACGTTTCATGCAAAGATGGACAGAAATGGTATAGACCTAACAGAAGCAGAAGATATTAAGAAGAGGTGGCAAGAACACACAGAAGAACTGTACAAAAAAGATCTTCATGACCCAGATAATCATGACGATGAGATCATTCACCTAGAGCCAGACATCCTGGAATGTGAAGTCAAGTGGGCCTTAGGAAACATTACTACAAACAAAGCTAGTGGAGGTGATGGCATTCCAGTTGGGCTATTTCAAATCTTGAAAGATAATGTTGTGAAAGCGCTACACTCAGTATGCCAGCAAATTTGGAAAACTCAGCAGTGGCCACAAGACTGCAAAAAATCAGTTTTCATTCCAATCACAAAGAAAGTCAATGCCAAAGAATGTTCAAGCTATTGCACAATTGTACTCACCTCACACACTAGTAATGTTCAAAATTCTCCAACCTAGGCTTCAACACTACTTGAACCGTCAACTTCCAGATGTTCAAGCTGGATTTAGAAAAGGCAAAGGAACCAGAGATCAAATTGCCAACATTCACTGGATCATTGAAAAAGCAAGAGAATTTCAGAAAAACATCTACTTCTGCTTTACTGACTATGCCAAAGCCTTTGCCTGTGTGGATCACAACAAACTGTGTTAAATTCTTCAAGAGATGGGAATACCAGACCAGCTTACCTGCCTCCTGTGAAATCTGTATGCAGGTCAAGAAGCAACAGTTAGAACAGACTGCTTCAAAATCAGGAAAGGAGTACATCAAGGCTGTATATTGTCACCCTGTTATTTAACTTATATGCAGAGTATATCATGAGAAATGCTAGGCTGGAGGAAGCACAAGCTGGAATTAAGATTGCCGGGAGAAATGTCAACAACCTCAGATAAGCAAATGACACCACCCTTATGGCAGAAAGTGAAGAGGAACTAAAGAGCCTCTTGATTAAAGTGAAAGAGAAGAGTGAAAAAGTTGGCTTAAAATTCAGTATTCAGAAAAGTAAGATCATGGCATCCAGTCCCATCACTTCATGGCAAATAGATGGGGAAACAGTGCCTGACTTTACTTTTTGGGCTCCAAAATCACTGCAGATGGTGACTGCAGCCACGAAATTAAAAGACGCTTGCTCCTTGGAAGAAAAGCTATGACCAACCCAGACAGCATATTAAAAAGCAGAGACATCACTTTGCCGACAAAAGTCCATCTAGTCAAAGCTATGGTTTTTCCAGTCGTCATGTATAGATGTGAGAGTTGGACTACAAAAAAAGCTGAGAGCTGAAAAATTGATGCTTTTGAACTGTAGTGTTGGAGAAGACTCTTGAGAGTCTTTTGGATTGCAAGGAGATCCAGCCAGTCCATCCTAAAAGGAACTCAGTCTTGAATATTCAGTGGAAGGACTGATGCTGAAACTGAAGCTCCAATACCTTGGCCACCTGATGCGAGCAACTGACTCATTTGAAAAGACCCTGATGCTGGGAAAGATTGAAGGCTGGAGGAGAAGGGGACAACAGAAGATGCAATGGTTGGCTGGCATCACTGACTCGATGGATATGAGTTTGAGCAAGCTCTGGGAGTTGGTGGTGGACAGGGAAGCCTGGTGTGCTGTAGTTCAGGGAGTTGCAAAGAGTCGGACACGACTGAGCGACTGAACTGAGCTGAACTAATGCTGGCACTGATTCCCCTGGCGGTTTCTGCTTATGAGTCACTACTCTGGTAAGCCACCACTTGCTGTATTTTCTTGTCTGTCTCTCCAATCTCGGGGCTTCTGGTGTTTTCTGTGTCCTACTCTTTCAAAGGGCCAAAGAGGACTGTGGATTTTTCAGCCAGTTAAGATTTTTTATTTGTTCTTAGGATGGAGCAGCAACTTCCAAGCTCCTTACATACAGGACTGGTAACCAGAAGTAGAATATTTAAAATCTTATAGTATTTTGATTATCAGATAAGGGAAAAACTTATTTTTTAAAAATTTCAGAGACTTCCTTGGTGGTTCAGTGTGGGACTTCTGAGTTTCTACTGCAGAGGGTGCACGTTGGATCCCTGGTCGGGAAACAAATATTCCACATGCTAGGTGGTGCAGGCAAAAATAAAGTTTTCACTTCCCAAACTTCTGGTGAGATTAAACGTGTTTAAAATGTATTCCTTTGAACCTAATCTTAAAAGATGAATTAGTTTCCAGCAGAGGGCGAAGTGTGAGCAAAGGCATACATATATTAATTGCACAGATCAGGGTGTTTTAGGGGGGCTGAAATTGCTTCGTATAGGGGATCAGATCAAGACTTCTAGAAAAACGAGGCTTAGAGGAGGTTAGCTATTTGAACTTCAACCTATTACACAATGGGCACTTACTGCAGTGCTGTCCACAGAGCTGCAAAGGGCCATAGTGTTCAGCTGTGAGAAGAATGGAAGGAGGTGAAAGCACCAAGACTGAAAGGAGAGCAAAGCTGAGAGAACACGAGTGGCTCACGGAGAGAGAGCAGCATTCTGGGTCTGGAGGTGGAGTGGAGGACGGGTAGACCAGAGGTCCTGAGGCTGCAGAGGGTTAAGCAGGACGAGCCATGGCCATCTGTACGTCATCTGTGAAGACGGGCAGCGGGGAGGCCAACGCCGGAGTCAGTTTTCCAGCAAGAGTATTGATGTGAGTGGTTTTCCAGGAAACATCTGCTGTAGCAAAAAAAAAAAAAAAAAAGTTACAGAGTGGTTCCATTTAAACTAGTTCAGTGTAATTTCAGTATAGTTTTCTACAGAGATGAATAGTTAAAAAAAATCAGAAAAAAAATATGCAGCCTTACTTAGGAGAGGGAGAAGAAACTGAAAAGAGTCAGGATTAAGTGAGTCTACAAGGAAGAATAATGGGAGAATAAGAGAAAACCTTTATTTATTTATTTTTTTTAAAGGAAGAGGGAAAGAAAAAGTAAAAGTGGGTAGATGAGGATATGAAAGAAAAAATTAAGTGGGTTAATTTTTATATTTTCTATATTTCCTTTTATATTCATTAACATTATGTCTTGAAAATAATATATTGAAATTTAGATCATTAGTTCATGGAAGATAGTAGATTCTGAACCACATTTGATACAAGTCTCAAAGTGATGGTACTACTAACCTCTACCTCCACCCACCCCTGCATTGTTGAGTTCTCTTTGAGAACCAGAATTTCAACAGGCAGCACTCTCTTTACCTCCTGATGTTATTTGGCAAAAAAAAAAAAGAAATCACTATCTCTAGTTTATATAGTGGAGTCCTGAGGCATGAAAAATTTGCTTGTATATGTTATTAGTTAGATATTTGATTCTGTTATTTACTATTAGTATTTATTTGATTGCTGGGATATTTTTCATAGGAGTTCTGAAATCCCTTGACATTTCAGTTCCCTTTATTCTGGACTGAGGTTGCACTCCTCAGAGTTTATTTCTTAGATACAACAATTATTGCTGCTCTATCTTTATATCTGTATATGCCAGTCTTTACATGAATAATGATTTATTTTGGAATCAGTGACACTTTTTAAATGTATGTCTGTAAAAACCATCTTTGATTGAAAAATTCTGTGTCAAAACATAATGCTTTGCTATTACCATCATCATGAAAGTGCCATCGAATAAGTAAGCAAAATATTACCAGAGAAGGAATGTATAATAGCAATGTTGGGTATTCCTGTCATTTTAATTGATTAATTTAATTTTTTTAAATTTAGAAAATATATAGAAGCACTGGTATGGCCTGAATGTTTGTGTCCTCCCCCAAAATTCATATGTTGAAATCCCGATGCTTGAGTGCAGTATTAGGAGGTGGGGCCTTTGGGTGATGTTTAGACCACGATAGTGTAGATTCCAAGAACAGGGTTAGTGTCTGTGCAACTAGAGATTGCCATACTAAGTGAACCAAATAGGAAAGATAAAGACAAATATCATATGACGTTGCTTATATGTAGAGTCTAAAATACGACACAAATGAACCTATCTACAAACGACTCACAAACATAGAGAACAGATTTATGGTTGCCAAAGCAGAGTGGGTTGCGGGTGGGATGCAGTGAGTTTGGGGTTAGTGGATGTAAGCAGATATAAGCTATCATATATGGAATGGATAAATAGCGAGGTCCTACTGTACAGCCCAGGGAACTATATTTAGTATCCTGTGACAAACCGTAATGGAAAAGAATGCTTTTTTAAAACAAAGTGTGTGTTTGTATATATATGTACTTATATATATAACTGAACTACTTTGATATACAGCAGAAATTAACACATTGTAAATCAATTACACTTCATTTAAAAAAAAAGGAATAAGATTAGTGTCCTTATAAAAGAGACACCAGAGATCCTCAGCTTCTTTCACCAAGTGAGGACACAGCCAGAAGTTGTTGGTTATGAACCAGAAAGAATGGTCTTATCAGAAGGTGGCCATGTTGATGCCTTGATCTTGGACTTCTAGACCCCAGGACTGCAAAAAATAAATATCTGTTGTTTACAAGCTACCAATCTGTGGTGTGACAGCAGCCCAAATGGACTGAGACAAGCACAAAGACAAAATAATAATCCTCCCCATTCCTGCCTTCCAGAGCTAAACATTATTATCATATTGGCATTTTTCTCACATATTAAAAGAAAAATTATTTTATCTTCACACTTACTGTAGGAATTCATGTAACAATATTGCACAGAAATGAAAGTTCAAAAATCACTCATATTAAACTTAATCTAACTCGAATCTAACAAAAGAAAAAGAGATATTGAAGGAATTGTTGAACTTCCAATAAATATTTCTCTACCACAAGATATATTATTTTCTGTGCTGTGCAGTGAGTAGTTGCTGCTGCTGCTGCTGCTGCTGCTAAATCCCTTCAGTCGTGTCCGACTCTGTGCGACCCCACAGACGGCAGCCCACCAGGCTCTCCCGTCCCTGGGAGTCTCCAGGCAAGAACACTGGAGTGGGTTGCCATTTCCTTCTCTAATGCATGAAAATGAAAAGTGAAAGTGAAGTTGCTCAGTCGTGTCCAACTCTTCAGTGACCCCATGGACTGCAGCCCACCAGGCTCCTCCGTCCATGGGATTTTCCAGGAAACAGTACTGGAGTGGGGTGCCATTGCCTTCTCCAAGTTGTTCAGTCATGTCCAACTCTTTGTGACCCCATGATCTGTAGCCCATCAGGCTCCTCTGACCAAGGGGATCAGGCAAGAATACTGGAGTACGTTGCCATGCCCTCCTCCAGGGATATGATTTTCTAAAGGATTCTAAATATTCTAAAATACTTAGAATAGATTCAGTGTGCTTTAAGAAAGAAAAAAAGACACACACTTCAATTAGATGGATCATCAATGACTCTCTGCTCTGAAAGATGAGAACATTTTCACTCTCCCATTTGTATCTTTGTCCTGCCCTAGTTCAAGATATTTGCCTTCAATCGTATAACCATAATTCTCAGATTTGAGCAGGCACAGCCAGTGTACTGAAAAAATCCTGTGTATACCTCTGCCATTCTCAAGCAGCTGCCCCAGAAAACTCTGTCCCCTGCACTGTCAGCTCCCAACCAAGACCTTCCATTACAACCTCATGTCAGCAGCTCTGAATGTCCTTCCCTGCCTCCACCCTTCTAATAGGCCTGAAAGAAAGGAAAGCGGGAAAATGCCTAGAGAATGAACAGCTCCAGGATACTATTTAGCTTGTGGAGAGAAAGAAGCTGTGGACACTCGTGCATTAATGAGTTTAACCCTCTATGATTTAAAAGTTTTTTGGTGTATAGTTGATTTACAGCACTGTTAGTTTCTGCTGCATAGCTGTGTGATTCAGTTATGTATATGAAAACAATCTTTTAAGTGTTCTTTTCCATTAGGGTTTATCAGAGGATATGAATATGGCTCCCTGTGCAACAGACTAGGGCCTTGTCGCTCATCCATTCAGTATATAATAGTTTTGTATCTGCTAATTCCAAACTCTAATCCTTCCCCCCACCCCACCTCCCTTGGCAAGCACAAGTCTGTTCTCTATGTCTAGAAGTCTGTTTCTGTTTTATAGATGAGGTCATTTGTGTCTCTATGACTTTTGGTAACACCGAATTCTCTGGAACGACAGATGTGAACCGTTGAACTCAGATAATACAGCTGGTTTCTGAGAACTTCCTGAGGGAGTGAGGGCAGGAGGGCCAGGGAGAAATAGGGTCAAAAGGCAAGGAGTGAGGGGAAGAGTACCCTGTCTCCAGGGTTAGCAAGCCTGGCAGAGGGGCTGCACCTCCGTCTCAGAGGAGAGCAGATAGTCTCAGCTCCAGAAAGCTCAGCATTTAGAGCTAAACATCTGGCTTGACAGCAGGGAACATTCTGTTAATGGCAGTTCCGAGGAATTGCTGTGTTTGCAGCTGCTTCTTCCTGATAAAATAATTGTTGTTTCGAATAAGAAATTATTATGTAGAATTGGAATCAAATGAAAAGTGCTGTCTTATCACAGCTTGATTTAGTGGTATATAAATAGGTTTTGGAAAGGATAGTATAACATTAAAAAGTGAGGGCATTATAAATGGTAAATAAGCACTTTCACAAAGAGCAAAAGGGAACAATGCCAGGGAAATGTGACATGTGACTGAAGAGACACAGCTCACATGTCAAATTGATGACTACACACATTTTCTAACCGCTTTTCACGGAAAGCACATGCCCTCAAGACTGGTGTTTGGTAATCTGTTTTGCCCAGAATAAAACCTCAGTTGTTTCTGGAAGACACAAGAAAGCTGGTAGGAATAGCTATGTATATGTGTCAATGGTCAAGCTGTAACTGGCTTGCAGTAACTATTAGTTGAAGAAAATTAATAAATGAATGATGCCTCTATTTTTTGCTTGTTTCTACAAAGAGCAATTGAGGGAGTACAGAATGACTTAGGCCCTAAGGTGAGAAGGGAGCCCGGAGACCTAAAAAGAAGAGTGCTTAAGTGAAAGAAACAGAGGCTAGGAAAGAGATTTTAGAACACGCTGCATGCCCTGAGTTTCTCTTCCAATTATACGTGGCCATGGTAAAGAGCCTAAGTGGACTATACATTGTAAAGTCATAGGTCCTGTGTTAAACAGCAGAACAGGGCAGGACCTGGTAAATATGGAGTAGCAAGAATCTCAGAACCTGGGAAGCTCAGACATGGAGTCTGGGTGAACTGTAACCTGTTTCCAGGTACTGGTGGGTAGGAGCCCAGAACTTTCCCTAGGGTTCCTTATCAGAGAACCACTGGGCCCAGAGAAGTCCTCACCCTGTGTCTTCACTTTGACCCACCCCAAAGAGGATCTGAAAGAAGTTACCAGAAGGTCTTGCTCACTCAGTTGCATCTTTTGTTTGTGCTGTTTGCATTTCCTTTTGGCTTTTTCTGCTTGTTAGCATTTATTGAAGCATAGTTGATGTACAATACTATCCAAGTTACAGGCTAACAATATTGTGATTTACCATTTTAGATGCTATACTCCATTTATAGTTTTTATAAAATATTGGCTACATTCCCCGTGTTGTACAATATATCCTTGTAGCTTATTTGCAACCTAATAGTTTACACCTCTTAAACTTCTACCCTATATTGCTCCTCCCCACTCATTTTGATTTTTGGTAAAACTTATGACAGATCAGGTCACAGTCCATCGATTTCCTTTGTGTCATTCTATTTCCAAACCCAATCTTCTCAGATTTGGCCCTGAGACACCTAAAACCCCTTTCATGCTTTTAGCTTATCATCAGTGTAGCTTCAAAATAATATATACTCCTTGTTTGATTTGTTAATAATCCTATTTTGCCCTGTTCTCTCCATATTGTTTTGGGCTTCTTGAGATTTCCTTTTTATCCTCAGTGCCAATCAGTGGAATCCTAGGTGTTGCCTTTAAAAACCTGGAGGCGTTTATAACTGCTCCCTCTTTCTGCAGCTGAAGAGAAAATCAGATAGTATCTTGCCTGTAAAATTATCCTTTTAGAAGTTATTTCCATCAAGAGAATATTTTCTCTCTTAAAGGTCCAGATAGTTAATATTTGAAGTTTCCAGGTCATGTGATCATTGTTGTGAATACTCAATTCTACTCATGAAAATAGCCAAATGAATGGGTGTAACTGTGTTCCAATAAAACTTTATTTATACAAACAGGAAGCTGGACTAGGCAGTGGTTTTCTGACTTCCTTAGCTGCCAATTCCTGTTAGGTATCCTGTTAGATATCCTGTTAGAGTCAAGATTGTTTTATGGCCTGTGAAAGCAATCCTTAACAAGTTATAAACTGGTCCTCTTATTAATAATGTGTTGCCTAGTAATAAATACTTAAATTGGCATCCCTGGTTTCAAGAAGACATAAATACTCGTGCATTTTTTTTGTTGAACAGAGGATTTAGGGCCTCTCTCTTTTCTCTCTTGGACCAACATAAAACAAAATGATTCTATCTTAAGTAAGGCTCTCTCAGAGCAAATAGTTAGGCACAACTTACAAGCAATTTGTTTTATTAGGTGTAATATTTGTGAAAAGCAGGGAAGGACACAAGACAGGAGAGAGAGTGAAGCAGAACTATATTACATAGGTCCAAAAACTTCATCAGACCTGGTATGGAACTCTGGGAGACTAGGACCCCAAATGGCGTCCTACTTCTGTCAGTCCTCACATGCAGGCTGCCCTCGGAAGCCTGGGGCTTCTGGGAAAGCAGCTCTCAGGAAAAAGCTCCTGGCTAGAGGCTGCCTGCTAGCTATATTCCCCACTGCCAGGGCAATCTGGACAGAGAATCTTCATATCTGCCATAGTCGGTTTTTTATTTAAATGGAAATAAAAACCTGAGAATATATCTCATATAAGTTAACACCACTAATGGCATAAGAACAGCTGCAGAGCTATTGAGCATGTTAGTTTCATCCTTTTTATTCTGTTTCCACTTTTCATATGTAGAAATATCTCTTAGGGGAGGGGAAAAAAGACTGTGGGACACTGATATCATAATAAAGAAACAATGGGCATCTTTTTTTTTCTCCTCTATTTCTGCATTTACCTCCCCTCTAGTGATTATTAATCTTCTATTCTGCTTTCTTCCTTACCTTCTGGTTTCTGCATCTTGCATTCACTAACTCCTTGTTCTATACAAGGTTGTTAAATAGCTTCATATATAAGCAATACCTAGAGTTTGTGATGGAGGAAAATTTTACAAACTGCATTCAATTTTATTTTCTTGTTTCTGTTGTTCAGTTGCTAAGTCACGTTTGATTCTGAGACCCCATGGACTGCAGCACGCCAGGCTGCTATGAACATTCATGTACAAGTTTTTGCATGCATATATGTTTTCAATAATCATGCTTATATACCTATGAGTGTAATTGCTGGCTTTTATAGGAACTCCAGGTTTAGTCTTTGAAGAACTGCCAAAATTTTTTCTAAGGAAGCTGTACCATTTTACAATCCCCCCAGAAATATATGAAGGTTCCAATTTCTCCACATCCTCATCATTACTGATCATTGCCCATCTTTTAAATTATAGCCATCCTAGTGGGTCTGGAGTGGGATCTCATTGTGGTTTTGATTTGCATTTCCCTAATGACTAAAGATGAGTATCATTTCATGCCTTTGTCTTACTGTTTCTCTAAATTTATCTTTTTTTGAGTTACTTCCTTAGTGTTTGCCCAGGAAATTACAATTAGTATACTAACTTGCACCAATTAAGTTTAGATCAATTGCAACTTAATTTTAGTAATATACAAAAACTTTGCTTCAGTATAGCTCCTTTGTGCTATTATTATTATACATATATGTGTGCATACATATTTATACATTCTAGGCCTATGAATACAATTTCATAATAATTGCTTTATGCAACTGTCTTTTAATTAAGGAGAGAAAAAGATCTATAAACAAAAACAATATATATAATCTTTAATATTGACTTAAGTAATTATTATTAGTACTCTTGATTTTTTGGAGTAAATTTGTGTTACCATCCAGCATCCTTGGGCTTCTGAGGTGGTGTAGTGGTAAAGAATCTGTTTGCCAATGCAGGAGATGCAGGTTCAGTCCTTGGGTTGGGAAGATCCCCCGGAGGAG
This sequence comes from Antilocapra americana, assembly GCA_007570785.1. Taxonomy (NCBI): domain Eukaryota; kingdom Metazoa; phylum Chordata; class Mammalia; order Artiodactyla; family Antilocapridae; genus Antilocapra; species Antilocapra americana. Next base: position 12,647,080 of record ML661891.1, on the reverse strand, counting down.
GAAATGGCTACCCACTCCAGTATTCTTTGTCTGGAAAATTGCATGGACAGAAGAGCCTGGTGGGCTACAGTCCATGGGTAGCAAAGAGTCAGACATGACTGAGCACGCGCACACACACACACACACACACACACACACGCATGTCAGTATCCTTTCATTTCAGCGTGGATCCCCCTGCAGTTTCATTTGTAGGGCAGGTTTGCTAATGAGAAATTTGCTGTTTTGCATTGTTTTAATTGGAAATGTTTGAATTTCTCTTTATTTTGTAGTTTCTCCTTGGATATGGAATTCTTGGCTGACAATCTTTCTTTCAGCGCTTCGACTCTGTTATTCTACTGCCTTCTGGCCTCCATAGTTTCTGATGAGAAGTCAGCTATAAATTCTATTGTGTATCCCTTGTACTTGTGAGTCATTTTTCTCTTGCTGTTTTCAGGCTTCTCTCTTTGTCTTTTGACAGTTTGCCTATGATGTATCTAGGTCTAGACCTCTTTTAATTTATCCTACATGGAATCCATTGCACATCTTGGAAGTGTGGATTGATGCTTTCACTACATTTGGTTTGTTTTTGGCTGTTGTTTCATTCTCTCTGCCTCTTCTTTCCTCTCCTTCTGAGACTTTTCTTATGCATATGTTGGTATGCTTTATGAAGTCCTGAAGATCTTTTAGGATCTGTTCATTTTTCTTTTAATAAAGTAGGACCTACTTACAAAATTATATTAGTTTCAAGTGTACAACACAGTGATTCAATATTTTGATATATTACAAAATGATCACCATAATAAGTCTACTTACCATCTGTTATCATACAAAGTTATAAAAATATTATTGATTATATTTACTGTGGTGTACATTAATTCTTCCAATGCATGTGCAAGGGATATCTAGGAAACTACAGATCATTTTGGTATTAATGAAAATGACAATAATACACTTGAAACACATCCGAGTGGTTCCTACATTTAGAGGCCAATTTGTAGATATAAATGCCATTATCATTAAAAGCTTTTTTAAAGATAAATAGGCATTCATCCCGAGAATCTAGGAAAAAGTTGAAAGGTAAATGTAAAAAATAGAATTAATAAAAAACATAGACAATGAATTAGAAAAAAGAAAAACAATATGTAAACTCTCTTTACAAAAGTCATATGTTTTTGGTCTTTAAGCTTGTTCTTTATAAATGCTAGTAAAATAGACATATTTTGGTAAAAGTCACTCTTTCGTAGATAAACTAGGCCATATCTAGGGCTTTACATAGGCCATGCTACTGTGATAGCTCTCCTAATATAATAATGCTTAATCAGTCCATCCTAAAGGAGATCAGTCCTGGGTGTTCGTTGAAAGGACTGATGTTGAAGCTGAAACTCCAATACTTTGGCCACCTCATGCGAAGAGTTGACTCACTGGAAAAGACCCTAATGCTGGGAAGGATTGAGGGCAGAAGGAGAAGGGGATGACAGAGGATGAGATGGCTGGATGGCATCACCAACTCGAAGGACATGGGTTTGGGTGGACTCCGGGAGTTGGTGATGGACAGGGAGGCCTGGCATGCTGCGGTTCATGGGGTCACAAAGAGTCGGACACGACTGAGCGACTGAACTGAACTGAATTGAGCAGTCTCTACACTCTTGAATACTGGAATTTGTCCTTGAACCTGGACCCTCTCTCTTCATTGTCCTGGTTGTGGCTACTTTGATGAATATTTAAAATAACTTTACTGTAGACAAGTGCCTAGACATGTTCTTAAGGACACACTGAATCAAATGCAGATATTTCTGATTTTAGATATTAATTTTTAGTTAGCAATCTAAATTGGAGAAGGCAATGGCACCCCACTCCAGTACTCTTGCATGGAAAATTCCATGGACAGAGGAGCCTGGTGGGCTGCAGTCCATGGGGTCGCTAGGAGTCGGACACGACTGAGCGACTTCACTTTCACTTTTCACTCTCATGCATTGGAGACGGAAATGGCAACCCACTCCAGTGCTCTTGCCTGGAGAGTCCCAGGGACGGCAGTGGAGCCTGGTGGGCTGCTGTCTATGGGGTCACACAGAGTCGGACACAACTCAAGTGACTTAGCAGCAGCAGCAATCTAAATTGCATTATGTCTTTCTAGGATGAGCCCACTACAGAGTTAAGGGGGAAACTTTCTAATTCTAATTCAAAAAGAATTGTTTCTGAGAGAAGAGCGCCTTTTTATTCAGTTGTTTCCTCACAGGAAATCATGAGACTAGGTCCATGCCAGAGGGGATGCAAAGGTCTAATTTCTTTCCTTCTGCATACTGAAAGACTATGAAGTGAAACTGCACTGGATTGTTGCAGCCTGCCGTGAACACATGAGGTACCATTTACAAGTGAATGAGTCAGAGTTTGGGACCCATACTAGAAACTTCTGTACTTGTTTACTTTGCATAGTTTATGGGACCCACAGGATCTGAGGTGAGGGTGGGGATATCTCTCCTGTAGAAAATGGTGGAACCATTGCTAGCTTTCTAGAGAGAGAATGAAAGTAGTTTTGGATTAGGGAAGGGAGGACTTTATCCTCTCCCCTTGTTGGCATTGGGATGTGACTCTGGTTAAGAAGGACATGATAGAAATAAATGACTGTGGAAGATAAGATGGCATTGGCTACCTGTTTCATTCACTCCCTGGGTTGGGAAGTTCCCATGGAGAAGGAAATGGCAACCCACTCCAGTATCCTTGCCTGGGAAATCCCATGGACGGAGGAGCCTGGTGGGCTATATCCCATTGGGTTGCAAAAAGTCGAACCCAACTGAGTGACTAACACATGTGTTAGTCGAACCCAGGGAGTTGGTTGCAATTCCCTTCTCCAGGGGAACTTGTTTCATGCTAAGGGCTAAAGAGAGAAATGGCGCTGGGGGCACTCAGTGTAAAGCAATGACTGTCTGACTCCAGCACTAATATCAAAATTTCCATTTTATAGTTTTTCTTTTGTATGTTCTAAGACTCCTTTATTATTTTTCAAACTTTACTCAAATTTCAAGTGATACGGTTCAAGTTATTCATGTCATGAGATATTAGGAATAAGCCTATGTTCACTATTAAAGCAGAGTGTTGGAGGAACGTGAGTCTTCCCCCAGTGAGTCCTCTTCTCTGAAGTCAGCTTGGTGGCAGTTGTCAGAAAATTGAATGGACATCTTGGCTGGGTACAGAGTATTTGTCATATATTAGACAAGAGCTGAGTGCAAGTGGACACTATATTGCCAATGTGAGACATCTTCCCTGCCAATATTCCAAAAGGGTGAAATTGATCAGTGTTGGGAGATATTCTGACATCATACAGATGAGACTGATTATCCAGCCAGTAGATACTTTAGTTACAGTAGGTCCATCTCATAGAGTCAGTCAAGCCAGTAGGATTCTCGGCAATTAAATTGTACTAGTTTGGTACTAAATACTAACCACAGAAATTCAATGAAAAACTAATTTTTGTTGCTGTTGTGGTTCAATCACTAAGTTGTGTCCAACTCTTTACGGCCCCATGGACTTTGGCACACCAGGCTCCTCTGTCTTCTACCATCTCCCAGAGTTTGTAGAGGACAAATTCATGTCCATTGAATTGGTGATGCTATCTAACCATTTCATCCCCTGCCTTCAGTCTTTCCCAGCATCAGGGTCTTTTCTAATTATTCATGGTTAATTATTAATAATAAAATAATGATCGTATTACCCTCTCAAAAATGTCTAATATTGAGAAAGAATATGACAAGAACAGATAGGTGAATTATCCTAAAGGAAATGAAATTCACTCAATCGTGTCTGACTCTTTGCAACTTCTACAGGCCAGAATACTGGAGTGGGTAGCCTTTCCCTGAAGGGATCTTCCCAACTCAGGGATTGAACCCAAGTCTCCCACATTGCAGGCAGATTCTTCACCAGCTGAGCCACAAGGGAAGCCCAAGAATACTGGAGTGGGTAGCCTATCCCTTCTCCAGGGGATCTTCTTGACCTAGGAATTGAACCCTGGTCCCCTGCATTGCAGGTGGATTCTTTACCAATTGAGCACTCAGGGAAGCCCCATGCCAAAAGAAAACCAGATTTAAAAATGAATGTGGCCTGTTTCCCATAGGATTTCTTTTCCTTTAATCTCCTTGACTAGAATGAAGGGACATGTTGACCAAGACATGTAGACAAATGTTTGTATGTTACAAAACAGATATTGTTTGACATCTCTTTGTTTATGGACCAAAGGTACAAATTCTTCCTGTTTCCCAGGAAAATTCTAGAACAGTCAAGACTATTACTAACCCAGTGTTTTCTGTGCTTTTTTTTTTTGCACATCAGGATTCCTATTGTGCTGTTCTAAACACATGCTGAGGGGATTATTTCCTTACTACAATAGCACTGTGGGAAACTTGGTTTGATTTACAAAGCATTATAATTCTTCAAGAAAAAATCTAATTGGAGATGGGCAGGAAAGAGGGAAGCACATGTACTAATATATATATATATATATTATTTTGTCTTCAGTATGAGTTCTGTCACAAAAATTTTGCAGTTCAGTTACTCTGTGTATATATAAACTATCTAGCAAATTTTGACAATTACAGATTTTACTTTGCTTGGTAGAAGATTGTACTTGTCTGGACACAATTATGCATTATACATAGAGAAGGAAATGGCAACCCACTCCAGTATTCTTGCCTGGAGAATCCTGTGGACAGGGAGACCGGGTGGTCTCCAGTGCACAGGGTCATGGGGAGTCGGACATGACTGAGCGACTTAACACACACACATACATTATACATGTCTTACAGCAAAACACATGTGCAGAACTTATGTTGTACAGATATTTTAATGGGGGGTTGGCCAAGATCAGTCACACCCATTTGTTTTCATATTACCTACATGCCTGGAGTTACCCAAGCTGTAAAGTTTCGGGGCACAGTCCTTAAGACTGTTCTCAGTTCCGATGCCAAATGAAAGTTTAAGAGGTTCCTAAAATCATCCTAGGGTTTGATCATTCCTTTGAACAATTCATAGAACTCACTGAAACTTATGATACTCATGATTACGGTTTATTACAGGGCAATGACATGGATAAAAACCAGCCAAAGGAAGAGATTCATAGGCACAGTTTGGGAGAGGTCCAGACTCAAAGCTTTTTTTGTCCTGTCCCCTGGAGTGATGACTCATTAACCTCCCAGCACTGATGTCTGACAATATGCAGGGGGTAATGCCAGGGAAGATCGCTTCCGTTTTGTTGTCCAGAGTTTTACTGGAATTTTATTCCATAGGCATAATTGATTGATATCTTGCTTCTATGGTTGAACTCAGTCTCCAGGACAATGGACAGTGTGTGACTCAAATCACATGGCTGATCTCTTTGATACGGCCAGCTTGCACCCTAAACAAAGACAGTCCTATTGGTTATGACATAGGTCACTTTCCAGAAAATTTAAAATATAATGAATGCCACTATCAATGTCTGGTCCTAAGATATTCACAGGCAAATAATACTGGTAAGAAAAAGGATGATACATAGGGAGTCTCCTTGCTAAGACTGATTTAAACCTCTGAACATTGTTTTGCTTCACACAGAGTAGAGTGATTAAGTTTTGGGAAAGAGTAGGTAGTAGGGACTTCCCATGCCATCAATAAATGTTTATTGAGGGCCTCCTTTCAACAAGGTAACTGCCGGGTACACATGTTCTCCAATCTCTCACATATTTGTTCCAGACTATGCAGGGGAAAAAATAGTGATTTTCAAACTAAGGCAGAAAATTATTTTATTCAAAAGCAGTTTATTCTAGATCTGTAATTTTTTCAAATCTAGGCCCTGTGAAGATTTGGGATTTTTTGCACACTTAATTTAAGCTAAAACTAAGTCATGTTCTTTCTCCTGAACCTATTTTCAAGTTAGTAACATAATGGATAGTTACTGAATAAATAGAAAGTAAAGTAAAGGAAGAAATAGTCCATATCTCATCTATCTTTCAATTTTAGGTTTTAAAAATGAAGTTGTATCTCTACATTTTATATTTGATAATATCTCACCTTTCCCCCATCCATTATTATCCTTGTTTATTTACGTTATTACACATTTAAAGAAAACTTTCTGATGGCTATATAATAGTCCTTGCATGGATTTAACATTGTTGATTTAACCATTTGACTTTAGTTTTATATGCGTGCATGCTAAATCACTTCATTTCTATGTTCTCGAATAATATTTTTATTTCTTGGTGGGATAATGAACCATAACATCACTTCAAATTTCTTTTTTTTTTGTTTTGAAACCTATGCAAGCAGATAGAGTAATTCAGAACCTTTCTTCTAATAGCTATCAATTGCTTATATAATTAAACATGTGTATTTACATATGAGGGCTTCCCAGGTGGTGCTAGTGGTAAAGAACCCGCCTCCCAGTGCAGAAGACATAAGAGATGCAGGTTCAATCCCTGGGTCAGGAAAATCCCCTGGAGAGCATAGCAACCTACTCCAGTATTCTTGCCTGGAGAATCCCATGGACAGGGGCGCCTAGTAGGCTACAGTCACAACTGAAGTGACTTAACACACACACACATTTACATATGAATTAAATTTAATAATCAAGTCAAATAAGCTTTCTTGCTTAAAATTTTCTTTACTTTGACAATTACTAAGAAATATTTAATATTATGTCTTATTTGTATGTTTAATCAAAGTGAGTTTCCAGAAGATTTCCACATAAGGAAAAAAAAATATCAATGTTGTCTAGTAAGTGGTCTTGGGCAGTGTGGTTTGGCCTGAGGTGAGTAGTCACAGGGATAGAGGATGAGACGATCTCCTCTATGATTCTGCCACTCAGAAGTTAGAAAACGTGGTTTTAATCTCAGCTCTGCCTCCTAGCTGGTGGCCTGAAGGCTTCCACCCTCTCATCTTGATGTTACTACTTTTCCCTGTAGTTCATTCCATCCTCACCTCCCTCTTCCCTTAGAAGTACGTGACGTTGCCTTCCTGTTGCTCAGCCTGATCCCTTCTCTCCATTCCTTCAATATTGGCAAGTTTCTTGGTTCTGAAGTGAGCTTCTTTCTTTCTCCATGTGACACAGAGCTATCTCCTCTCAGTATCTTGCTGCATTTCTAGTGATAATAGCTCTTTATTTAGTTTTCTCTCTTACAGATTTTCTCTCCCTAGGAATTGGGCATGAGTTTCTGAGGGCTGCACGGGAAAGCAATCAAGTGCTCTGTCTCCTGCTGCATCCAGATCTGTCCTCCCTCTCAGACCTCAGCCGTGGGTTCTCCCATCCCCTGCTCTGGGCAGAACATTTTCCCCACCAAGTACATTGCCTGTCAGAGGATAAAGGAAGACTTTTTGCTCCCCAGTGGGGTCAGTGCCTCAGGCCCAGAGGCTGGCTGTCAACATCTCCCACTGTTCTTTCCATGATGCCCCTTCAGTTCTCTTAAAGCTCTGGTGAGCCCATCCACAGGCCACCCTGACAGGTTGAGACCCATCTGAGTTCTCAACTTCTCAGCTCGAGCTAATGCTCTGGGACCCTCACTCCACTGGTTTAGAAATTACTGGATACGATGACAATCTCACATCACTAAATCACCATTAAGTTTATTTTTTCAAATTAATTTGTGTACCAAACTACAATTTAATCAGGAAACTGGTCTCATACCCTTGTGAAAATGTGATTAATTTCTTTGGAATCTTGCCTAACCAAGTAGATGTTTTCTGTTCTTATTTTATGATTACTCTTTTTCCTGTTGCCCCTTACAGTGAAAAATGGGTGACACAGCAGGCAATAGGAAGGGAAATGATTAAAAAAAAATTTATCTGGAAATTTCATTGTTCTTAAAAAATCTCTTTAGAAATTTTCCCTACAGCTTTTATGTACTATGATAAAATGTAGCACTTATGGCAAAGCTTCAGAAGGAATGGTAAAACTATTATTAACAAGGCAAATGATACAAAGAGATTAGAAAAGCTGTTAGGTGAGTGCCAACCTCATGTGAATGAAATTTCTTTTTAACCCTATTTATACATCTATCCATGCAATCATTTAGTTTTCAGATTATACTAGATACTGTTCTGGGTATCAAGGCTGTGAATGATCAAGACGTGGTGTGTGCCCTGGAGGGATATATAATCTAAAAAGAGACCAAGATGTGTCAAGAGATCTTATAGAGATGGTTGATGCTCAGGTCATATGCCTTTGGCCACCTCTGACTTGAGCTGTGGAAGACAGTAACCAAGTATGTCAAAGGCTCCTCACTACTGGTATCCACTAAGTTTCTCAGTTTTAAAGCTACTTGAACATATACGGTGTGTATGTGTGTGTGTGTGTGTGTGTGTGTGTGTGTGTGTTGAATGCCCCACAGAAAATCCCAACTCATTCCCGCTGAGACTCAGCCCCCAGTTACCCACAGCTGTAAACTGTTTAATAATTCTTCCTTTACTGACTTTCTCTCTTTGTCTGTCTCATCCTTCCTCTCTCTCACTCTGGCTTCCCGGGAATACCACCTAAATAGACTACATGTACTCAAGCTCCTTGTCACTTTCACCACAGATCCCGATTTTGATAGAACCCAGTTCTGGTAGTACCGACACAAAGTAATATTTTTGTTGCTGTCCAGTTGCTGTCATGTGTGACTCTTTTGAGATCTCTTGGACTGCAGCATGCCAGGCTTCCCTGTTCTTCATCATCTCCTGGAGTTTGCTCAAACTCATGGCCATTGAGTTAGTAATTTTGAGTTGGCCAAAAAAGTTCATTGGGTTTTTCTGTAGCATCTTAAAGCATCTAATATCTGTAGATGATGAACACATACACAGAGTTCTCTTGGTCTACAGACGATGGAGTAACTAATACCCTGGGTAGGTAGCAGTTTCCAGGGAAGACTATTGGAGGAGCAAGGAAAGGGAGAAATTAGAAATTGACAGTTAAAAGAGAAGTGTCTCCAATGTCTTTAACTAGTTCAATATGCGATAGTTCTGAGATGATATAATAGAGGTACTTTGCATATCTCCTATTATGTGCATAACTTATACTTGTCTGAGCCTTTCTGGGCTTTCTAGAGGAGTGAATGATGAGAAGTTGGAGCTAATACTCAGCTCTCAGACTAAGAAGATTTCAGAACTAAGAATAGGAACAAGTCTATGCTTTGACCTTTGAAACCAACCCTGGATCAGGGAGGATACTTCAAGGTAGGAGAAGGTCAAGATATCCCAGGCTTGGTCCAGAGATAATAGGTGTGGTCATGGATAAAAGGACAGTTTGCTAGCAAACTCTGTCTTGTAACCAAGCTCCTAGGAGAATGTGTGCCAGGTTCCATGAGAGAAGAACAGTGAAAATTTAAAGAAAGGGTCAGAAGAAAAAGCTGTGCTTTGCCAGATCATTGTAAAAAGAAAAACAGAACTCTAAGATTATGAGAGACTTCCTGTGGAAGGCCCATTCCCCAGGAAAACCTGGTGCTTTGACTAAGGCGTCTGGAGAACATTAGAGTTCTGTGTTAATGGGAGGAGCAACATTAACTGTTGTATTTTCTCAGCTCTAGAGACTAAAACCATGCCAAGAGGCAGGCAGAGCATCAAAATTCCTGAGGCCACAAATGGGAGAAGCCAATCATGGCAGGTGCCCCATCAACTGTGCCAACGAAGAAGTTACACAGTGGGGGTTGGGTGAAAGCGCAGGTTCTCAGACACCACGACTATTGTTATCTGTATCCCTGTCATTGTTTTCCCCCAGTCATCTGGTAGTTGGATACTGGAAAGCATGAGTTACAATGGCCTGCTTAATGAACCAACAAGATTATGCCACTTCTTAAAAAAGAAACCAAAAAACCAACACGGACTTCTTCATTTGGGCAATACAATAAAGCTTAATGCAGAATGTGAGGCCGAACAAGACAAACTCCCAGATAGCGAGCCTCTGCTGCTGCTGCTGCTAAGTCTCTTCAGTCGTGTCCAACCCTGTGTGACCCCATGGATAGTAGCCCACCAGGCTCCTCTGTCCCTGGGATTCTCCAGGCAAGAACACTGGAGTGGGTTGCCATTTCCTTCTCCATGGGAAGCCTCTAGTTCTCAACACAATTCTTCAAATAACTTTCAGATTCACTCGCCTCTCTGAGTTTCAATTTTCTTATTTGTAAAATGGAAATAATCAGACTCACCTCCCAAAGACATGTTGCATATGAGAAAATGTCTTTTGCGCCTCCAGTGTCTCAGTGCCTGACATAGACCAGACATTTAAGAAATTTTAGCTGTCTCTACCCTCTCTTTTCATGAGACAAGGAAGAAAATAGCCATTTCAAATAAATCTGATTTCTTAAAATTCTCAGCATTAGATATAGGGAGAACCTGAAAGCACCTTTTCTTGCCTTAAAGGCCTAGTAATCAGATTGGGATATTTCTTTCAGGAGGTCAGAAAATGTGTTAGATTGCTCTGATTATTTCCTCTTTTACCAGAGTCTTCTGATAATTTATGCCTAATTTGCAATCTAAGAATTATAAACTGTCCTTACTTTGAAGACTTTTATGTAATTGCATAGACTTTAGGTCATATCAAGTACCATTATACAATTCATGGTTCATGGGAAAAAAATCAGCTTTCCGAAAATGCACCTAGATAAAAGTACTAGTGTTCTTTCTGTCTGTTCACACAAGAACAAATTGTATGTCCAAAGAAGTCACAGGACTGTAATACTTCTTTTACTATTTTTATATGTTATTATATATATTACTACATATTTTTATACATAACTATATATTGCTATACATGCATGTATTTTACAATTATGATATAATTTAATATATATAATAGTATACACTATATAGTATATAATTTACTATATAATTTATATATTTCACTATAAAACTATTTTGCTTTTTAAAAATAGTATTTTAAATATGATTATTGGTAAATGCCTCCTTACTATTTAGTTATACAAATATGTGTTCTTTGGGCTTCCCATGTGGCACTAATGGTAAAGAAGCTGCCTACCAATGCAGGAGATGCAATAAGCATGGGTTCGATCTGTGGATAGGGAAGATCCCCTGGAGTGGCAAATGGCAACCCACTCCAATTTTCTTATCTGGAGACTCCCATGGAGAGATGAACCTGGTGGGCTTCAGTTTATAGGGTTGCAAAGAGTCAGACACGAAAGGGCACATATATATACACACACATGCATTTTGTGTGTTATGTAATGTATACATATGTGCAATACTGTCTGTCTTCAAAATGAGGATAATTTTCACCATGATATTCTTACTGAGACTATTTTAGGTAATAAGATGAGCACCACAGTTAGTTCTTGCATCTCCTTGGTCCATACCATCTGAAATGATTTCACAGTCTTTCTATGAAGTCATTGTTTAGAATTCAGATTTTCAGTCCAGAAGGCTTTATCACAGTAGCCACACAATTCTGTTTGTATTGACTACTAAAATGCTTACTCTTAATTTTATATTTGGACTTACTCTGACCAAAGATGTTAAGTGGCAATCTCCTTTGTAAGTTAAGACATTTTAGCAGTAAACCCACAATTATCTCTTGAGTATCTTTGAACAAGATGCTGTGCTAGGCTCTGTAAATAACATAAAGATGAAATTTCTCCCTGCATTCAGAAGCTCACATCATGGAGAGAGACAGATATATTCATCTGATCCAAATATTGATAGCTACCACATGTGCTGGGCATGTATCAATACTAACTTTATACCCATAGGAGATGGTATACCGTGAGTTCTGAAACAGAGATACAGAATTGTTTAGATACTATGGGAAGGTAGAAACAAGTCTGGATTAGGGATAGCCAGTAAGGATTTGCTCAGGGCATGTTATTTGAAATTGACCACGAAGGATTGGTTGGACTTTGACAGGTGAGAACTGAGTGGGAAATGGACATTCTTGGTACCCAGGACTGTATGTGCATGTAGAGTCATAGGTAAACTGAGACTCAAAACATACATTTATTTTTGCTAAGTTTATTGTGTTCCCATACTATATAAAACTTTATGCAATAAATCATAAGAGAATGCCACTATGATATAATTATCTGAAGGATACTCAGACCATTCAGCCTCTTGAATCACATGGGAAAAGGTGATAAGAGAGAGCTTGTTGGGATGCGTTTAGCTTAGGTCATGAGCTTAGACAGCTGTAAGCTAGAAAATGAGTAGTGATGTGAATGAGTACGTCTATGGGTCTCATGAGGCTACAATCAAGGTGTCGTCGAGGCTGAATCCCTTTTCGGACACTCTCAGGAAGAATCATCTCCTTGCTCACTAAGGTTGTTGGCAGAATTTATCCTCCTGGTTTTAGGACAGATGTCTCCATTTCCTTGGCTGTTAGCTGAGAGCTGTCCCCAGCTGCTAGAGGCCACTCACTTGCCTTGGCTCATGACCTCCTTCCTCCATCTTCAAATCTGACAATTTTTCTGCTTTCCTCTTCCACTTTTAAGGACTCATGTGATTCCATTGGGTCTACCTGGATAATGCAGTATGATCTCCCCATCTCAAGTCCTTAACCTTAATTGTGTTTGTAAAGTCCCTTTTGCCATGGAAAGTGACATATTCATAGGTACCAATGTTAACATCTTTGAGGGACTATTATCAGGCCTACCACACAGCACCTTTAACTCCTTTGATACCTTCTCGAAGTATAGCCAGTGGCTGAACAGAGACCACGTATGCTCCTGTGGGTGTGTGGTTGGTATCAGTAGCAGGGGACACAGCAGCACAGATGCAGACTGAGTCTTCTGCAAGAGATGATGGGTTTCAGTTTTGACTCATTTGTGAACCCAGAGTCCAATGAAACTTTTGAGGTTGGAAATACAAATTTCCAACTTGTCTTCTCAACACCCACCAGCTACCAGTACAGGAAACATGGAATTCAGACTATGGCCCTTGCCCAAAGGATTCACAGTGTGTCAGGCTGAGGGAAAAGCAGTATGATGATGGAGTACGACAGAAACTAAAAGAATGGACAGAAATTAAAGAGTCATGGACAGAAATTAAAAAAGAATGCTGACTAGCAGAATGTTGTGTGTGTGCTCAGTCGTGTCCAATGCTTTGCTGCCCTATGGATGATAGCCTGCCAGGCTCCTTTGTCTATGGGATTTCCCAGGCAAGAATACTGGAGTGGGTTTCCATTTCCTTCTCAAGGGGATGTTCCAGACCCAGGGACTGAACCCGCACCTCCTGTCTCCTGCATTGGCAGGCAGATTCTTTACCATTGAGCCCCTGGGAAGCCCTTTAATAGAATGTTAGGGCTGTTTAAAGGACACAAGGGGCTTCTCTGGTGGTCCACTGGTTGACTCTGTGCTTCCAATGCTGGGGGCACAGGTTTGGGGAAAAACAATTTAAAAAAGGACCTGAGATATCATTTAGCCCTGTTCTGGGCCTTCCAGGTTTACAAAGTTTCTTTGGAATAGACCCTACCCTTATAACTTGTTCACTGCCTTATCCCCAATATCTAATACAATATTCACCACCCAGTAGGTGCTCAGTAAGTACTTGTTGACTAGCACGGAAACTCAGGTCAGAGAGGTGAACTGACACGATCAAGGTCACAGAGCTGATTTACGCCAGAGCAACTAGTTTGACTCTTCATTTGCTCTATCAGGTGGGGCAGAGGTATAAAGAATCTTCTTGCGGTGCAGGAGGCACAAGAGAGGGGGGTTTGATCCCTGGGTTGGGAAGACTCCCTGGAGAAGGAAATGGCAATCCACTCCAGTATTCTTGCCTGGAGAATTACATGGACAGAGAAGCCCGGCAGGGCTCCAGTGTTGAACACAACTGAGTGTGTGTGAGCACTTCTGCATCCTTCCTAGAAAATGAACTATTCCAACAGATAAAGCCTCCCATATGCTTTTTCTCTACCTTGCCCATAACATTCTTCTTCCTCTATGAAATAGTACCAACCAAATCTCTCCATTTAATGTCTGAAATGTGATTTGATAGATTTGACCTCTGTTTCTAGTTCCTCCATTCACTTCCTTTGTAACGGAGGCAAATGACTTAAAAGTTCAAACTGAGTTTCTTCTTTGGTCATGAGAGGGGCTAAAGGTTCTTTCAGTTCTGACAGCCTGTGATTCTAAATTTCATGAAAGGTACTAACATGCTCACCTGTGGACCATATGTCTGAATATCCTTTTATCATTGCCCTTGAAGTATGGTCATTGTATCACCTCTAACAGAATCATCTGGAGTCCTTTATACTAATTTTTTAACTGTTAGGAAGAATAAATAGATGTATACTTGTTGATTTGGAGATTTTTCCATTAAGCTATGCTTCCCAGCACTTTTCGCCTTTATAGTAATAGTACACATACAAAGAGATAAATATTTATGTGGTGTACTGGGGTAAGCAACCATAGATTGTCTCTTTGTCAATGCCCATCTCATTGAAAAACTACTGAGTGAGAAACACAATTTGAAAAGAAAAAAAAGATCCTTTTTTTCAAGACAATACCAAAATTCTGTATGACTCTGTATAAGCATACCTGCATGAATCTTATGTTTGCATATGATTATATGAGTTACATTATGTGCTTGTAGATATACAGTATTACAAGAATAGAGAAGAAGGAAAACAAAAAGGGAAAACATTTTAAAAAGGTTAAGAACATTAGTGAGTATGCTATGAACCCATTTATGTATTCACGTAAAAGAATATAGTCATATATAAAGGCATTTAAAGATAGAATAAATATGTAAGAGTGGGATGAACGGAAAAAGTAGCATTGACATATATACACCACCATGTGTAAAATAGATAGCTGGTGAGAGGTTGCTACATAACACAGGGAGGCCCAGTCTGGTGCTTTGAGATGACTGAAAGGGGTAGGATAGGCGGAAGGGAGGGAAGGTCAAGAGGGAGGTGCTGTGCTGTTTTTAGTCGCTCAATCATGTCCGACTCTTTGCAACCTGATGGACTGTAGCCAACCAGGCTCCTCTGTCCATGGGGATTCTCCAGGCAAGAATACTGGCGTGGGTTACCACGTCCTCCTCCAGGGGCTCTTCCCAACCCAGGGATGGAACCCAGATCTCCCGCATTGCCGGCAGATTCTTTACAGTCTGAGCCACCAGGGAAGCCAAAGAGGGAGGTGATATATGTATAACTATGGCTGATTTGCCTTGTTGTAAGGCAGAAAGCCAGAGAAAGCAATGGCACCCCACTCCAGTCCTCTTGCCTGGAAAATCCCATGGATGGAGGAGCCGGGTGAGCTACAGTCTATAGGGTCACTAAGAGTCGGACACGACTGAGCGACTTCACTTTCACGCATTGGAGAAGGAAATGGCAACCCCCTCCAGTGTTCTTGCCTGGAGAATCCCAGGGACGGGGGAGCCTGGTGGGCTGCCGTCTATGGGGTAGCACAGAGTCAGACATGACTCAAGCGACTTAGCAGCAGCAGCAGCAGCAGCAAGGCAGAAAGCAACACAGCATTGTAGAGCAATTTTCCCTACAGCTAAATTTTTTAAAATGCAGATTCATGGCCCCTATTGTAAAGCCAACCTCAGGGGTAGGTGATACAGAGAGGTGGGAGTCTGCATCATTTACAAATATTTCAAGTGATTCGGTAACAATGAAATCCGTAAAATTTTGCATTAAGTGCTGCTATCATTAAGCATAAACACAGTATAGTTGGAAATTTCCCTCCAGAAGCACAGACTCAGCTGATCTCCATTGTCCTGGAACATAGTAGATGCATATAATAAACAGCTGCTGATGATTTGAGTCATTTGGAGGACAGGTGAAGGGAATGAGGCCGGCGTGGTGAGAGAAGTCAATCCATGATCAGGCGTGAGGAGGAAAAATATTTAAGAATGATGGACTGGGCCCTCTTAGTCTTTTCTAACATTCAACAGTATTTGGTAGGCACCAACCACCTGCAGGTAACTTTTCTCTTCTTTCAAATAAGTCTTAAATAACCCTTTACAAACTCAGAGAGCTGAAGTGTGTGGCACAAGGAGTATTAAAACTGGGATTTGAACTCCACACGTTTTGAGCACTCAGCTATAAACTAGACTCCTGGGGGCTGCTGAGGATAGGAATGCAAGTATAATAGAGTGTATGCTGTTTTCCATGTCCACAATCTTGCAGTTCTGCCATGATCATTCTGGTCTGTTGTCACTTATCAGTTGACAGTCCTAGTCTGCTGCCTAGAAGCTTGTGATATATCCCAACCTGGATCCCACCAAAGAGAGATGACAGCAAATGTGTTTTTTGTTTATTGTCATTAGCTAGCATTTTCACAGTGGGGAGAAACCATTTCCTAGGTGACTTTGAATAGCACAGGAAGACCAAGAAAACCAACTCTAGTACCTTCCAAGTGAAATAATTCTGGCTGCTTCTAGTTTTGTCTGCTGTTTTGCTGTTCGAGCAAACGGAAGGTGAGAAGGGAATAATGCAGAGATGCCCTTTCATTAAGTTCGGGGGTGAGACAACACAGGATACAAATAAATTTCATATCATACTCATTTTTTGTAATCTCTGGTGTTGGGTGCGTGCCTGCTAAGTCGCTTCAGACCCCGTGGACTCTAGCCCACCAGGCGCCTCTGTCCGTGGGATTCTTCAGGTAAGAATACTGGAGCGGGCTGCCATGCCCTTCTCCACTGGTGCTGGGTAGTGGCTAAGAAATCAGAGGTGTATATTTTGCCCCCAAAGGCCTGAATTAAAAGACGGCATCTGTTTGTCATCTGGTAGATGATTGATTACTTGAAGGCCTTGATCTCCGGACCTGTGCCACCCCGCGATCCTTTCCGGAGACGTAGCCATTTTGCAGATTCTGGAGGATGGTAGAAAGGGCCAGACCCTGGTACTGACTGGAGCCAGTCCAGGTCGGTGGCATCGAGGCTGGTCTCCGTGACTTAGCAACGCAGGGCGGAAAAAGCGGAAGGCTGGGATTCCCAGGTGGGGTCAAGGGTGTGCGAAATTAATTCACCCGCGAGGACTGCGCGCCGCGGGGAGTCGTGCTTGGAGACAGGTCCCCGCCCCTCCGCGCCCAGGAAGCAGCCACTGCGTCCCGAGCCGCCTCCCAGCCTGGAGACGCGCGCCCGGTGTAGCGCTTTCTCACCGCAACGTGCGACCTCGCCCCTAGGCCACACGCGGCCTCCGGGGCCCGGCCTTAAACCGGAGAGACGGCCCGCTCGTCCGGACGCCGAGTCTCGGCGGGCGCTCAGCCCCGCGCACCGCGGCTGGCGGCGCGGCCGGGGGCAGCGGGCGGCGCACCGGGCATGCTCAGTGGCGGGCCTGCCGGGCGGCCTCGCGAGCCGCCCCCGGACCTGCGCGGCGGCGGCGACGCGAGCGCGCAGGGGGCGGCGACGCGAGCGCGCAGGGGGCGGCGACGCGAGCGCGCAGGGGGCGGCG
>ML661891.1:12438831-12629363 GCA_007570785.1 Antilocapra americana | reverse complement strand
CCAGGCCGGCGCGGCGGGGCCGGGCCGAGGGCCCGCGCGCCGCGGCCGAGGGGCCCGCCCGCGGGAGGGGTTGTCATGGGGACCCGAGGCGGCGCCGCGGGCAGCTGCGTGGGGCCACGGCCGCGACGCGGGGGAGAGCCGAGGGCGCCGAGCACGGTGTGACTGGAAACAAGCGTTTTGTTTTCGTTCCCTGAACTTGTGTTGCGCCCGGGTACCACACGCGGCGCTGCCATTCCTGCTCCCCACCGTCTGCCTGAGGTTGCAGGTACTGGTATCAAAGCCTGAGTTACGTATAAATAAACACACCTGGAAAACAATAGTGCACGTGGACGATCGTCATCCTCTCTAAGCGCGCTCAGTAAGGTAAACGGGATATGTTCCAAGCTCCTGGGGCGTCAGCTGTCCTCTGGGCTCTGTGGGGATAGCATTTCCACCGTGAGCTTCTTTCCTTCTTGGAGTCTGCCTTGTGGATGCCAGGTTCTGAAGGGCTTGGCTTAGAAACGGGTAAAGGAAGGCGACTAAGACGTTCATTTTCTGCGCCTAAATGAATGCAACGTCAAAGGAACTATCTTTCTATAAAGTACCACTCCAGGTTTCTTATTGAGCACATTTGTTTAGCACGGGTAATTTATTTCTGACGATTGCTTGAAGTTCTTTAATTTCCCCTGCGTATGTATCAATACAATAGTAATAGTTTGTGGTCATACAAGGATCACTTTTCTGGCTTGTTGAGTTTACATCTTTTCTTTTTTACTTCTGGTTTTATTAAGAATTCTAGAAAAGAAGAAATACCCCTTCCCTAATGATCGCGTGATAATTTCGTGGAGGATTATCTTAGGTAAATGATTCTGGTTATCATCGACAGTTTGACTCACTCTGTAGAAATGTAGAATGGACTCAGCCAGCTTTTCATTGCCTCAGATATCACCTAAGAAAATTCTATACACCTGGCCTGAAACTTTCAGGTTTTAGAGATAATATGATTGCACTTTGAGGAGAATTCCCCGCCCCAGAAATTAGTGTTCCATCATTCCATGTTGTGGAAAATCAGATAATTGTTTCATCATAGGCATTCTGAAGAGACATCTCATAACTTGCCAAATAGGTGTTATTTTAGAATATTTTGAGGTATAACACAGAGAACCTGTCAGCTCTTCAAACAATTTATTGATGCTATTTATTTAGCATCTGACAGTTTTGCTGTTTTCTATTATACTGTTGCATTTCCTAGCTTTTATTAGGTAGCTGGTTCTCTTGTTAGGGCAAGACAATGTTGCCTTTTTAGCCCAAACTGCTTTTTTTAAATTACTGTGTTTTATTGGACTATAGTTGCTTTACAATGGTGTGTTAGTTTGTTTCTGCTGTACAGCAAAGTGAATCAGGTATGTGCATACATGAATCTTTTCTTTTTTGTGTTTGCTTCCCATTTAGGTCATCACAGGGCAGTGAGTACAGATTACTTTTCCCTCACATATAATGTTTCCATGACACTTTCCTCTTCTGCAGTACTTAAGGTTGCTGTAGTAATTCTAAACCCAAAAGTAGTTTTAAATGCTCATTCGTTGTGGTATAAAATTATAAACCATTCTTGTTCTTTATAAGTGGATGCATTCAAAAGACAGTGATTATTTAGGTTCATAAAATTCTTCAAAGGATATCAATCCAGGCCTAAAGAGGACTTGGTTGTACACCTTTGCCTATTTTCGGTGACTGTTCTGTCATTGTATACCAGACCTTTTATCTTTCCATTTAAGTTCAGCTGCCTTTTTCTTCTCAAAGTAAAAGTTTACATTCACAGCTGATTCTTTTTTCTTGCTATTGTTGGTTTCCTTTCGTGTAAATGTTGATTTTTGAAATAGCATTTGTGGTCATCTCTACTTGACTATAAAACATTCCCAGATTCGTCTTTGTGTTACCTTATCATCAGCTTTCCTTACAAACCTGTTCTTATTTTCAATATTTGAGTATTCAAAAATAAAGTTCATATTTGAAAAATATATGCATTTCACATTTGTCAGCCATCCTCATTTCTTCTTGATTAAAAACTACTTGATTCCCACTGCTAAATTGCTAACTTGCCCGTTGTCTTATGTGCAGGGGTAGGCAGTGCAGAATTGGCACTAGAATTTAGATCACCCGATTCTTGCTTTGTTGCTGATGGCACTGTATAATGTTCCCTGTTTGCATGTCTGACATCAAAATTCTTGTGTTTGGTGCTGGAACTTGAGGGTCTTATATTTAAAAGTTTTGGCTTTAGAGTTAAAAACAAAAGCACTGTTTAATTCTGGCTTTGTCTCTGACAGGCCAGCTGCAAAACCTTGGAAAGTTGCTTAGCCTCTATATCTTAATTTACTGTCATGTAGAATATAGTAATAGTACCTTCTTCATAGGATTGTTAATAGGATTAGGTGAACATACATTTAGTGTGTTCTAACTACTCAAAGCAAGGTGGCTTTAATTAGATAATAATAATTAGTATTAGTAGTAATTCAGGGGACTGTATTTATAGTTAATCATTTTATTTTTGTTTATTAATTTCATGAAATTCATATCCCCTTTGAGTCTTCTAGAATGCTATTAGAAGCTGTTTGGTGGGTCATGACTGAGGAATCAAGGCCAAAAATAAGTGGCTTGCTTTAGTTTGTTCTACTAGATCAGAAGGAGGTTGTCTGAATTCTGGTGCTTTGTCCCCAGTACAAAAAAAAAATCTCTATATTAAAATTGAGCAACTGTCCACTTTATTTTAACCTCAAAAATGAATTCTCTATTGAAATAATCTATTTAAAACGGTCTACAATTCAGTGTTCTTATTTGTCTTTTTAGTTTCAGTAATACCAGTGATATTCTAAGGGTTTATTTGAAGTTGAAAATCAAAAACCTTGTCTTAAAAAGAGTCCCATAATTGAAAGATGTTACCCATTTTGTTTTCATTTACAGTAAGTGGATAGCACTATTACCTGTTTAAAATATTTAGACTGGAGATTGGATAGCACTAGGAAAGGACTTTCAGAGAAGGCACT
This sequence comes from Antilocapra americana, assembly GCA_007570785.1. Taxonomy (NCBI): domain Eukaryota; kingdom Metazoa; phylum Chordata; class Mammalia; order Artiodactyla; family Antilocapridae; genus Antilocapra; species Antilocapra americana. The sequence goes on along the minus strand of ML661891.1, from coordinate 12,626,343 downwards.
GGCACCCCACCCCAGTCCTCTTGCCTGGAAACTCCTATGGACAGAGGAGCCTGGTGGGCTGCAGTCCGTGGGGTTGAGAAGAGTCAGACACGACTGAGTGACTTCACTTTCACTTTTCACTTTGCTGCGTTGGAGAAGGAAATGGCAACCCACTCCAGTGTTCTTGCCTGGAGAATCCCAGGGACGGGGGAGCCTGGTGGGCTGCTGTCTCTGGGGTCGCACAGAGTCGGACACGACTGAAGTGACTTAGCAGCAGCAGCAGGAAAGGACTTTAAGGAATTTTTCTGTGGTAGTCTAACTTTGGAAACTTTATCTTTTAACATTAATCTGGTACATATCGGTAGTAATGTTTGGTTTATGGTATTTTATATTCATGTCAACTGCATGAGTTCCCACTGTTTTCCTCAGGTCAGTATTTTTAAAAAGCTTCCATTGAGCTGCTGATTATATTTCATCAAATAAAGATACATCAGTATTTTATTTACCTCTCTCAGTTATCTATCGCTGTGTAACAAATATTCAATACATGCAAAATCCTTGGATTTGGAGGCCGACTGCATAACACTAGTTTATATAAGGGACTTGAGCATCTGTAGATTTTGGTATCCAAAGGGGCTCCCGAAACCAGTCTCTCTTGTATACTAAGGGATGATTCCTGTAATCCCAAAATTTAGTGGCTTAAAACAACATCATTTGTTTAGTATTTTGTTATTTGACTAAGATTTAGCTGGGCAGCTTGTTTTTAAGTGTTTAAATCTAGAGTCACTCATGTGCCTTCAGTCATCTGGCAGCTTGGCTGGGGTTGGGTAGTATACGAAGTCCTGGTGGTTACCTGGGGCTATCAGTGGGCGCAAAATAGGTTCTCTTTCATGTGCCTCTCCAAGGAGTAGTCTGGGCTTTTTTCATGGTAGCAGCAGTGTTTCAAGAGGAAAAGAGTGAAAGCCACAAGACTTCTTGAGTCATTTCACTTCTGCTATAATTCTGTTAGTCAAAACAAGCCATAAAACAGTCCAGATTAAAAAAAGGAGTTGGGAGGATGAGACTTCACTTCTTGATGAAAGTAACTGTGTCCCTCTTGATACAGACCTGGGAACTGAAAAGATAAACCCAGTGTAAAATGGTGAGACATGTACAGGATAACGTCAGTAGAACTCCCACCATACGGAGGAGGAGTGGAAGGCACATCGCAGTCACTGGTAAGACGTGTGTGAGTGCTCAGTCATGTCTGGCTCTTTGTGACCCCATGGACGGTAGCCTGCCAGGCTCCTCTGTCCATGGGATTTCCCAGGCAAGAATACTGGAGTGGGTTGCCATTGCCTTCTCCAGGTGATCTTCCTGATCAGGGATCGAACCTGCATCTTCTGCATTAGCAGGCAGATTATTTACCACTGAGCCATCTTTGAAACCCACTGATGTGAACAGCAAGTGTGAAATCGAGCCAGGCTCATTAGTTGGGGTCCCCTGCTTTGGGGGCAAGGCAGGTTCTTTGATTAGCTGCTGCTGCTAAGTCGCTTCAGTCGTGTCCGACTCTGTGTGATCCTGGAGATGACAGCCCACCAGGCTCCCCCGTCCCTGGGATTCTCCAGGCAAGAACACTGGAGTGGGTTGCCATTTCCTTCTCCAATGCATGAAAGTGAAGTCACTCAGTCGTGTCTGACTCTTAGCAGCCCCATGGACTGCAGCCTACCAGGCTCTTCCGTCCATGGGATTTTCCAGGCAAGAATACTGGAGTGAGTTGTCATTGCCTTCTCCAGATGATTAGGCCCATTTCTGTTACCTTGGAAACATTTCCTAATCTTTTATCTTCTTTTGCTTTTGGCTCTACTCTTTAAGAAACCCTTCTTTTCTGTAAATTATCCATTTATGACTGAGTAGTATTTTTCAGTCTGTTTCCTTCTCATCGACAATTAGAAGTCCAGAAAAACTCTCTTCAATTTGAAATTGTTTCTTTTAGTCCAGGCTGGTACAACTCTCTCGACAATTTTGTTCATCTTGTTGTTGTTCAGTTGCTCAGTTGTGTCCAACTCTTTGCAACCCCATGGACTGCAACATGCCATGCCTCAGTGTCCTTTATCATCTCCTGGAGCCTGATCAAACTTAACGTCCATTGAGTTGGTGATGCCACCCAACCATCTCATCCCCTTCTTCTCCTGCCTTTGATCTTTCCAAGCATCAGGGTCTTTTGTAATGAGTTGGTCCTTTGCATCAGGTGGCCAAAAGTATTGGCACTTCAGCTTCATTATCAATCCTTCCGATGAATATTCAGGATTGATTTCCGTTATTTTTTTTTGCCTTTTATTTATTTATTTTCTTAATCAATTTTTTCCTTTACATTATCATGTTGGTTTTGCCATACATTGACATGAATCCACCATGGGTATACATGTGTTCCCCTTCCAGAATGATTTCCTTTAGAATGATTTGATCTCCTTGTAGTCCAAGGGACTCTCAAGAGTGCTCTCCAGCACCACAGTTCGAAAGCCTCAGTGCTCAGCCTTCTTTATGGTCCAACTCTCACATCAATACATAACTACTGAAAAAATCATAACTTCGACTATACGGACCTTTGTCAGCAAAGTAATGTCTCTGCTTTTTAATATGCCATCAAGGTTTGTCACAGCTTTTCTTCAAGGAGCAAGTGTCTTTAAATTTCATGGCTGTAGTCACCATGAAAGTGATTTTGGGGCCCAAGAAAATAAAGTCTGTCACTGTTTCCATTGTTTCCTCATCAGTTTGCCATGAAGTGATGGGACTGGATGCCATTATCTTAGTTTTTTGAATGTTGAGTTTTAAGTCAGCTTTTTCACTCTCCTCTTTCACTTTCATCAAGAGGCTCTTTAGTTCTTCTTCGCTTTCTGCTCTAAGGGTAGTGTCACCTGCATATCTGAGGTTATTGATATTTCTCCTAGCAATCTTGATTCCAGCTTGTGCTTCATCAGGTCCAGCATTTCTCATGATGTACTCTACATGTAAGTTAAGTAAGCAGGGTGACAATATACAGCCTTGACATACTCCTTTCCTGATTTGGAACCAATCTGTTGTTCCATGTCTGATTTTAACTGTTGCTTCTTGACCTGCATACAGATTTCTCAGGCAGGTAAGCTTGTCTGGTATTCCTATCTCTTGAAGAATTTTCCACAGTTTGTTGTAATTCACATAGTCAAAGTCTAAGTAAGTGAAGCAGAATTAGATGTTTTTCTGGAACTCTCTTGCTTTGTCTATGATCCGATGGATGTTGGCAATTTGATCTCTGGTTCCTCTGCCTTTTCTAAAACCAGCTTGAACATTTGGAATTTCTTGGTTCATGTACTGTTGAAGTCTGGCTTGGAGAATTTTGAGCATTACTTTGCTAGTGTGTGAAATGAGTGCAATTGTGCAGTAGTTTGAACATTCTTTGACAATACCTTTCTTTGGGATTGGAATGAAAACTGAAACGAAAACCGACTTTTTTAGTCCTGTGGCTACTGCTGAGTTTTCCAAATTTGCTGACATAATGAGTGCAGCTCTTTCACGGCATCATCTTTGAGGATTTGAAATAGTTCAGTTGCAATTCCATCACCTCCACTAGCTTTGTTGGTAGTAATGCTTCCTAAGGCCCCTTAACTTCACACTCCAGGATGTCTGGCTCTAGGTGAGTGATCATACCATCGTGGTTATTTGGGTCATGAAGATCTTTTTTGTACAGTTCTTCTGTGTATTCTTGTCACCTCTTCTTAATACCTTCTGCTTAAGTTAGGTCGCTACTGTTTCTGTCCTTTATTGAGTCCATTTTTGCATGAAATGTTCCCTTGGTATCTAATTATCTTGAAGAGATCGCTTGTCTTTCCCATTCTATTGTTTTCCTGTTTCTTTGCATTGTTGACTTAGGAAGGCTTTCTTATCTCTCTTTGCTAGTCTTTGGAACTCTGCATTGAGATAGGTATATCTTTTCTTTTCTCCTTTGCCTCTAATTTCTCTTCTCAACCATTCGTAAATCCTCCTCAGACAACCAGTTTGCCTTTTTCATTTGTTTTTCTTGGGAATGGTTTTGATCACTGTCTGCTATACAGTTTTACCAACCTCTGTCATAGTTCTTCAGGCACTCTGTCTATCAGATCTAATCTCTTGTTCATCTTATGCAGATTCAAACTATCCTTTGAAACACATCCGTAATTCTTTTTGAGACAGTCTTCTTTATTTAGGGTAGAGTGTCAGGGTGCTGTGGATCAGCACTCTAAAGATATGTGGGAACCTTTTGTCTAAATTGAGTGTCTCCTACCGCCACTGAAAGCTTTCAGGCTGCTAGGGTGGGTGGAGTATCGCTCACAATAGCTAAATGACAAAACTAGTGTTTGAATATGTTTTGTAATATTTTGGTCCTTGGTTTTAATAATAGTTGTAAGAGAAAATGTGATTGTGAGAATTTTTAAATATACACTGTTCTTTTGCCGATGTTGCCTCCCACCAAAAGGTCTTTTGGAGTGTATTTAATATTTTAGTAGTGTTGAATGAAGAGCCAGGAAATTTACTGGGTATTTTCTTAATATGAATCACAGTGTTAGGTGGTTCTTGAAAAATATATGTTGGATTAATGAAGTTAGTTACCGGTTCTTAAAAGTGAGTCTGCAGTGTTCTGTTTTTGTCCATCCAATGAGTATTGCCTTCAGTTCCAAGTACATATTTAAAGAGTAGTTTGAACAAGATAGGTTGTGCCCAGGAAGAAGTCAGAATGACCGTGAATTTGGAATCAAGTCCTCGGAAGAATGATGTAGGTTTATTCAGTGGGTTTCATCTACAGAAGGCAAAAGAGAAATTTGGGGTATATAGATAACTTGATGGGTTCTTAGTTAGTTGAGTGAATAAATTTGTTCTTGCTTCAGAAAAAAGGCCAAATGGCAGAGTTTATGTGAAAATAGATTTAGTTCTAACCTAAAGATGTAAAAAAAAAAAATCTATTAGGTTAGTCTGACAATGCTTTTTAGGTATGGAGTTCCTCAGCACTTGAAGGAATTCATGCAGAATTTGAATGACTTATCACAGCTGCTAAGGCAGAGATTTTCGTGTTTCAAGTTTTTCTTTTTTTCCCTTCACTTTGAAAGTCTCTGTTACATTTTTGTACACTTGTGGACCATTTGTGAATGCATAAATTCTCTCATGTTTTAATATATCTGATATCGGAATTGAGTCTGGTCATCTCAGAGAAGAGGGTTTATGTTCTAGGATGCTGTTATGCTCTGTGTCCCAGCATCTCCTGAGGGAGCAGCCTGGAGTGACTGCTTCCCCACAGGCCGTCGTCTCCTTTATTGTGTGTGATGCTTGCCATGCTGGCCGTAGCTGACTGATCTTATCAAAGGTACCTGGCTCAGCAGAAGCAGGTCTTTGGGCTGATCAGGAACAGATAAGAGCTCTTGGTCTAAGATTTTGCCTCAACAAGAACTGATAGTTAACTGAGCTTTTTCTCTCAGGAACATGAACTGAGAGCACAGAGAAAAAGTTATAGCAAAAAAAGTAGTGGGGATAACTATGGAAGGACATGAGGAGAGAGCCAAGTTATCTTAATCTTGAGGCACTGGAGTGGGAATCATATGACCAGGTCTTCTGAGGTAATTTTCTAGAACCCCAGTCCTTATTAGAACTGCTCTTGAACTACTAGAGATATTGCCATGTTTTGAATTCCAGCGTTTGTGAAACGTGGAATCTTTCTTTGTTTGTATGCAGAATCTGTTTCTTTCAACCAGAATTGCTTACAAGTAAATGCAAAATAACATCTTCTAACCAAAATCATGATTTAATCAAGCCTGTATTTAGACCGAATACAGATATAAATGATAGAATACAGGTTGTCATAATACAGTTAGAGTTGTACTTTGTTTTTGGTGGTAATGAAAATTCAGACACTGTGAGTTGTTTTTAAATCATGTGAAAGAAATTTTCCATTGTTTCATAGGTGTGGAAGACAATGTGGAGGTTGGTTGGATTTGACTTTGTACCAAATCCCCTTCCCTGTGCAATAAATGCCATAAGAAGTCCTTGTAAACATGTGTGCAGAGAGCAATCCAGTAATCTCCTCTCTGGCATTTGGCTTTGGGTGCTTGTAAGAATTAGTAATACCAGTTCATCACTTGATGGATATTTGAGTTGTTTCTACCTTTTGAATATTATGAATAATGCTGCTATAAACATCCATGTACAAGTTTTTGTTTGAACATTTGTTTTAATTTTCTTGGGTGTATACCTGAGAGTGGAATCTCTGGGGCTTGTGGTAACTATGTTGAATCATTTGAGCAGTAGCCAGACAGTTTTCCAAAATGGGCTGTACCGTTTCATATATATTCCTGCCTGCAGTGTATGAGGGTTCCACTTTCCCTACATCCTAATCAACACTTGTTACGTGTTAATAATTCTAGCCATCCTAGTGAATGTGAAGTATCTCATTTTGGTTTTGACTTGCATATTGTCATATGATGTTGAATTAATTTTTATGTGCTTATTGGCCTTTTGTATATCATCTTTGGAGAAATGTCTATTCATATCCTTTGCCTGTTTTAAAATTTGGTTGTCTTTTATTGAATTGGAAGAGACTTTTAAAAAATATATTATGGATTTAAGTTCTATATGCAGATAAATGATATAATGGTTTAAAAATTTAAACCATTTTGTGGTTACTTTTTTACTTTTTTGTTAGTTCTTTGAAGCAGAAAAGTTCTAAATTCTGATTAAGCCCTAATTATCTATGTTTAGATTCTTTGTTTTGATATTGTATCTAAGAATCTTTTACCGGACCTCAGGTCGTGAACATTTATCCCAGTTTACTTCAAGAAGTTTATAGTTTTAGCTGTTACGTTTAGCTTTATGATTCATTTTGTGTTAATTTTTGTGTAGGATGTGAAGTAAGGTCCAACTTCATTGTTTTGAATGTGGATATCCAGTTGTTCCAACACTGTTTGTTGTTTGTTATAAGAGGCTTCTATTTATTTTACAGAGTACAGATGAATTACTGAAATCTTTTTTTTATATCATCAAGACTGTTTGAACCTCTTAAAAGAATAAAGCAAGGAACAAGTGTAAATTATAAACGTGTGCATTTTGAATATCCCTGAGATCAAACACTGACTTTTGGTGAGATCAAACTAGGAAGAAAGGATTTGTGATAGGTATACATTGATAATTTTAACTTGCTTGTTAATAGAAGAAAAATAAATTAGACATTTGAATGCAATGATTTAGTATATGTAGCTGTTAAAGCCTTTTGCTTATCAAACAGAACAGTGCATGTCATACAAACAGTATATATTCAACAAGTAATGGATGTATCTACTTTGTTCAAGAGAAATAAGCAAAGGTAGAGTTGTGTATATGTTGCTGGCAGTTGTTTTGTCTGTTAGAGTCCTCCAGTGGTGGTTAGAATTCTCATATAGTGATGGGGGGATATATGTGGAAGGTGGTAGGTGATAGGAAAAGAGGATCAAGAATACGGGCCAGTCATGGCCGGGGCTGGCATACTAGCATAAATTTGCTAGAATAATTTTACTATTTTCCCAAAGTGGTTTATGCTTGTTTTAGCTTGATTTAGCCAGTCTTGTGGTTTTATTTATGGCCTACTATGCCTAATTTTTGGCATCTCAAGTAGTCATAAATTTTAGTGAATTGCTTAAAAGTAAGTGACATATTTTAAAAGTGTAATTAATATATTCCTTAAACTTCAAAGAAGTGTTACATGCTTTTTCTACTTGATTAAAAAAATGTATGGAAATGTTTATATTTGAATCTCAGGGGAGCTTAACCACCATTTAGAGTTGAGTTCATAAGAAAATGTTCCGTGAGCTATATGTATTGCGGACAAATATTTACGTGTTCTTACCCCAGAACTGGGGACTTAGAGGAAGGAGTGAAATCTACAGAGATGGTCCAGGGGAGTAGGTAAAAAAGGTGGTATTGGAGCCAGGCAGCCTAAATTTGCTTGTCCACCTCCTAGCCAGGTGACCTTAGGCAAATTGCTTGATTTTTCTACTTTCCATATTTATTTGATATTTTTTTTACACTTCTTACAGGAGTTTAGCTTTTGAATTCAGACAAAGATAAGAAGCTCTTAAAATAACAGATAAAGCAAATAAATAATGGTGCAAGTTTCTCTTTGGTTGCAGCATGTAGTTATTTATTCTTCTTTATTTTATCCCTAAATTGCCTATATTTTCTATGACAAACTCTAATTTTTATTAACTTTTAAACTTTTGGTATCAACAGAAATAGCAACAAAAACAAAACATAGAAATTATTGGTGGTCTTACAAAGTGTGCAGACTTTGTTTAAATGGTGATAAGTTGTAAACTTTGTTGTTTAATGTTGATTTTTAAAAAGGATATCTAATGTTCTTTATATTTGAGGCTAAATAGTTTTTAAAGCTGTGATTATGATTACCTTTTGAAGTCATGGGATGAATCCCTGGTGTCACAGTTGGAGTGCTGAACATTTTCTCCCTATGGATATATTGTTGTAGATTTGGATTTGCTGGTCTGAAGAGCTTAACCACTAAGTTAGCAAGAGTAGGTTATTTATTTAGCCAGAATTCGTTTCTTAAGAAAATGTTCCTTACAACATATATTTGAGGTGGAAAAGCTACATTTAAAAGTTGACTGCCTATGTGTGTGTGCTCAGTCGCTAAGTCGTGTCTGACTCTTTATGACCCCACCAGGGCTCCTGTAGCCCACCAGGCTCCTCTGTCCATGGGAATCTCCAGGCAAGAATACTGAAGTGGATTGCCATTTCCTTCTCAGTGACTGCCTGTAATAGGACCAAACTACTAAGACATTTAAAAATTTGTTCATGGGTATTTGCTGGCCACATTTAGTGATAATTGTTTTGTTATTTCAGTATTTAATATGAATGACAGAAAACTCATTAATCTTGGTGCAGAACCAGTATATATGACAAAACAAACTTTTTTTGGTGCAAAAATCTCTTGAGATTTTATTGAAAATACGGGATATCATCCCAACCTTAGGATATCAGTTCAGTGCCTTATTCATTAGTGGTCATTTGAGCCCACCAGTCAGTTGAACAAATATGATCAAATATTTTCCTGTTTCTTGCCATCATCTTTTTTCTTTTTATGTCTCTATACTTTAGTGCATTTTTGATGGGCATCTAGCTCTTTTAGCTACCCAGTTTCTCAAATTTGAGAAAAAATTTTCATGATTCCATATAGTAGGATGCTAAAATAAAGTATCCAGTTTGTAAGTATGCAAACTCTGGTATCATTGTAGTCTCTGAGAGCCAGCTCTCTTACCCAGTCTCTTTTTTCCTTCTTTCCTAATGAGTGTTTAATAAGGGCACTGAGTGATTTGGTATTTAGATTTTGAAGATGTAGATTTTTTAAAAAAGGCTTATTTCTTATTTATGGCTGTACTGGGTCTTCTTTGCTATGAGGGCTTTCTCTAGTTGCAGTGATCTGGGGCTTCTCTTCATTGTGGTAAGTGGCCTCTCATTTCAATGGCTTATCTTATTGTAGAGAACAGGCTCTAGGACATGTGGGCTTCAGTAGTTGCAGTGTGTGGACTCAGTAGTTAGAGTGCAAGGGCTTGGTTGCCCCAGAGCATGTGGGATCTTCCCGGACAAGGGATTGAACCCAAGTCACCTGCATTACAAGGTGGGTTTTTAACCACTAGACCACCAGGAAAGCCCTGCATATGGATTTATAGATGGTTGGCAAGATTTCTTCCAAGAAATGTTACAACTGATTATCTTCTTAAAAAACAACTTTGGGATATAAATAATGTACCATACCGTTAACCAATTTAATGGGTACAATTTAGTGATTTTTAGTATATTCACAGTTGTGCATCATCACTATCAATTTTAGAACATTTTCATCACTCTGAAAAGAAATCTCATGACCTTTAGCAATCATTACCTGTTTCCCTCCCAACTTCTCCAGCAACAGGCAGCCACTAATATTGTCTCTGGACATTACATATATGTGGAATTGTAAAAAATGTAGTCTTTTATGATTGGCAGTATCATGTGTTTGTTTCATTCATTTTGTAGCACGTATCAGAACTTCATTTCTTTTTATTGTCAAATTATAATTCCATTGCATGGATATACTACATTTTATTTCTATATTCATCAGTTAATATAAGTTTGGATTGTTTCCACTTTTGGCTGGTAGGAGTCATGCTGCTGTGAATATTTGTACAAATTTTTATGTGGATATATGGATATGTATTCCAAAGAATAGCAAGGAAAGATAAGAAAGCCTTCTTCAGTGATCAGTGCAAAGAAATAGAGGAAAACAACAGAATGGGAAAGACTAGAGATCTCTTCAAGAAAATCAGAGATAAGGGAACATTTCATGCAGAGATGGGCACAATAAAGGACAGAAATGGTATGGACCTAACAGAAGCAGAGATGTTAAGAAGAGGTGACAAGAATACACAGAAGAACTATACAAAAGAGATCTTCATAACCCAGATAACCACAGTGGTATGATCACTCACCTATAGCCAGACATCTTGGAGTGTGAAGTCAAGTGGGCCTTAGGAAGCATCACTATGAACAAAGCTAGTGGAAGTGATGTAATTCCAGTTGAGCTATTCAGATCCTCAAAGATGATGCTGTGAAAGTGCTGCACTCAATATGCCAGCAAATTTGGATAACTCACCAGTGGCCACAGGACTGGAAAAGGTCAGTTTTCATTTCATTCCCAAAGAAAGGTAGTGTCAAAGAATGTTCAAACTATTGCACAGTTGCACTCATTTCACACACTAGCAAAGTAATGCTCAAAATTCTCCAAGCCAGACTTCAACAGTACAAGAATCAAGAACTTCGAGATGTTCAAGTCGGTTTTAGAAAAGGCAGAGGAACCAGAGATCAAATTGCCAACATCCGATGGATCATCGAAAAAGCAAGAGAGTTCCAGAAAAACATCTATTTCTGCTTTATTAACTATGCCAAAGCCTTTGACTGTGTGGATCACAATAAACTATGGAAAATTCTTGAAGAGGTGGGTATACCAGACCACCTCACCTGCCTCTTGAGAAACCTATATGCAGGTCAGGAAGCAACAGTTAGAACTGGACATGGAACAACAGACTGGTTCCAAATCGGGAAAGGAGTATGTCAAGGCTGTATATTGTCACCCTGCTTGTTTAACTTATATGCAGAGCACATCATGTGAAATGCTGGACTGGATGAAGCACAAGCTAGAATCAAGACTACTGGGAGAAATATCAGTAACCTCAGTTATGCAGATGACACCACTCTTATGGCAGAAAGCGAAGAGGAACTAGAGAGCCCCTTGATGAAAGTGAAAGAGGAGAGTAAAAAAGCTGATTTAAAACTTTACATTAAAAAAACTAAGATCATGGCATCTGGTCCCATCGCTTCGTGGGAAATAGATGGGGATACATGAAAACAGTGACAGACTTTATTTTCTTGGGATCCAAAATCACTTCAGATGATTGACTTTAGTCATGAAATTAAAAGACAGCTGTTCCTTGGAAGAAAAGCTATGACCAACCTAGACAGCATATTAAAAAGCAAAGACGTTATTTTGCCAAAAAAGGTCCATCTAGTCAAAGCTATGGTTTTTCTAGTAGTCATGTAAGGATGTGAGAGTTGGACTATAAAGAAAGCTGTGCTGCGTTTAGTCGCTCAGCCGTATTGGATTCTTTGCGAGTCTGACACGCATGGATTATAGCCCATGAGGCTCCTCTGTCCATTGAGATTCTCTGTGCAAGAATATTGGAGTGGGTTGCCATGCCTTCCTCCAGGGAATCTTCCCAACTCAGGGATTGAACCCAGGTCTCCTGCATTGCAGGCTGATTCTTTACCATCTGAGACAGGAGGGACCTTGGTGCCAAAGAACTGATGCTTTTGAACTATGGTATTAGGGAAGACTCTTGTGAATCCCTTGGACTTCAAGGAGATCAAACCAGTCTATCCTAATGGAAATCAGTCCTAAATATTCATTGGAAGGGCTGATGCTGAAGCTCCGATACTTTGGCCACCTGATGTGAGGAACTGTCTCATTTGAAAAGACCATGATGCTGGGAAAGATTCAAGGCAGGAGAAGAAGGGAATGACAGAGGATGAAGTGGTTTGATGGCATCACCAACTTGATGGACATGAGTTTGAGTAAGCTCCGGGAGTTGATAATGAACAAGGAAGCCTGCATGCTGCTGTCTGTGGGGTGCAAAGAGTCAGACATGACTCAGTGACTAAACTGAACTGATGGATATGTACCTAGGAGTCAAATTGCCTGGTCATTTGCTAATTGTTAATCTGTTTTGCTGAATGGCTGTACCATTTTACATTGTCACTGTGGAGTATGAGGATTCTAGTTTCTTTTTTTTTTCCCCCTCTTTAACTTCCTTTATTTAAACATCCTTGTCAATACTTTCCTTTTATTGTAGTCATTCTTTAGTGTGAAGTGATATCTAATTATTTTGATTTGCATTTCCCTAATAGCTAGTAATGTTGAGTGACTTTTCATGTACTTAGTGGCCATTTGTTTAGTTTTTTTTAGAAAAATGTCTATTTGGATCTTTTGCCCGTTTAAAAATTGTTGTCTTTTTGAGATAAAGTTTTTTAATATATTCTAGACACAAATCATTTATCAAGTATATGATATATGAAAATTTTCTTCCATTTTGTAGATTTTTTTTTTTAACTTTCTTGGTTTACTTTTCAGCGGGAAAGTTTTAAATTTTGATGAAGCCCAATTGTATATGCTTTTGGTGTTATATCTCAGAAACCATCATCTAATCCAATGTCATGAAGATTTACTTCTGTGTTTTCTTCCAAGAGTTTTATAATTTTAGGCTTTGGTTCATTTTAAATTAATTTTTGTAAATGGTTAAAGGTATCAGTTGTGTGTTTAAAGTTACTTAACTCCTTTAACTCTTAGGGATTTACTATAGAGGTAAAATACTTCGATATTATCCAAGTATTCAGGGCTTTACACTGGTCTAAAAAGTCATTTGTTGTGGTTTCTTGCCATTGCTCTGTCTTTAGACAGACGGTCTTCTTTTGACTAGCTTTCATGTAGTTCATGTAGCTCAAATATGATGCCACATAATAAATACTCAATTTGGAGTTTGGAAACCCTTTACTTGAGTGATATGTCAGAGCATTTGTCAATAAAGCTTCTAATTCTTTTGCCAGTGGATTAGTTTCTATGATTTTGGTTAGATGGTTCATGTGACTGAGTGGATCCAATGGCATAATTTTAAAAACAAGCCAAACATAGTCTCGGTCTTTTTTTTTTTTTTTTTTTAACACCGAAAATTTTTGTTTAGGGGAAGAGCCAATCAACAATATTGTATTAGTTCCAGGTGAACAGAGAAGGGACTCAGACATACATATACATTATTTTCAATCTTTATCAGCCATTATATTTAAATTGTAGTATTTGCCAGTTTGATAAAGTCTTTATAGTTACCTAAAATTTTTATGTAATTGCTGTGACTATATTAGAGAATAAAGTGTTTGAAATTCAGTTGTTTTCAAGAGATTTTTATCATTGAAGATGGAATAAGAGTGGATTATTTAGCCAAAAATATATGGAGTGCTGAAAGTGAATCAGGCACCGAGATAGACACTGTACTAGTCACCAGGAATCCAAAGATGGAGAAGTCACTAATGTCAAGGATCCACACTTGAGTTGGGAGACATAATGTGCAAGTAAATGCTTTGAAGGAAAAAGAGGAATTGGTCAATATTGTAGCCTCTGTTCCCCTAAGTGCAGAGTCTGAGGCAGAAGGCTTAGGTGTACTCCCCCATTTTGTAGATGGGAAAAATCAGAAAATCATAGTTTCAAGTTTCAGTTCAGTTCAGTCACTCAGTCATCTCCGACTCTTTGCGACCCCATGGACTGTAGCACAACAGGCTTCTCTGTCCATCACCAACTCCTGGAGCTTACTCAAACTTACGTCCATCAAGTTGATGAGATCATCCAACCATCTTATCCTTGGTCACCCCCTTCTTCTTCTACCTTCAATCTTCCCCAGCATCAGGGTCTTTTCCAATAAGTCAGTTCTTCGCATCAGGTGGCCAAAGGACTGGAGCTTCAGCATGAGTCGTTCCAGTGAATATTCAGGGCTGATTTCCTCTAGGAAATCAACAAACAAACCCTAATTGAATTGATTAGTTAGTATCCAGTGTAGAATCACTTATGAAGGAGTCTGCCAGGCTCCCTCATGTCCAGTCTAAAAATGGCTGCCATTGGCACAGAGGGCACGTCTTCATCCTTTGGCATGTTGCCAAGCTATTGGGGGCATGTGACACGATGACTGGGTGGAGGACTCTGGTCACTGCTTTCCTCAGAAGGTGGCTCTGGTTGTTTCTTGGCCTAGTCATTACATAGGATGCTCTATACTCTGTTGATACCTCAGTTAATAAAAAATGGACAGCTTTTTTGTTTGACTCTTCTTTTCTTTTCTTTTTATTTTTTATTGGTTTTGCCATACAATGACATGATATCGCCATGGGTGTACATATGCTCCCCCTCCAGAACCCCCCTCCCTCCTCCCTCCCTCCTCCCTCCCCCCGGGAAATCTCGGTGCAGCAGCCCCAAGCAACAATCCTGGGCTGGCGATTGATTTCACATATGATACTTAACATGTTTCAATGCCATTCTCCCAAATCATCCCACCCATGCCCTCATCCACAGAGTCCACAAGTCTGTTCTATACGTCTGCGTTCCTTTTGCTGTCTCGCATGCTGGGTTCTCGTTACCATCTTTCTAAATTCCATATATATGCGTTAGTATACTGTATTGTTGTTTTACCTTCTGGCTTACTTCACTCTGGATAATAGGCTCCAGTTCCGTCCACCTGAGTAGAACTGCTTCAAATGAATTTTTTTTTAATGCTGAGTAATATTCCATTGTGTATATGTACCACAGCTTTCTTATCCATTCGTCAGTTGATGGGCATCTAGGTTGCTTCCATGTCCTGGCTATTGTAAACAATGCCGCGATGAACATTGGGGTACACGTGTCTCTTTCAGTTCTGGTTTCCTCGGTGTATATGCCCAGCAGTGGGATTGCTGGGTCTTCTTTTCTTGTTGGTAATAATGATAACAGCCTAAGCTGTCACTCGGGTATTGTCCATGTGCAGGAACTGTATCAATCATTTTGCACGGAGTAGTTCATGAACCGTGTGATTCATCTTACTGATGAAAAAACTGAGTCACGTTGAAATATGAAGTGCCTTGTTCAGTGTTTACATCTTTTCACTAGTAGGGTGGGGAGGGTTAAATAACAGGCAGTTAGCTTTCCAAACAATGAAGACTTAAAGTCTATAGTATAACATTTCAGAGCTTCAACTGACCAGGGAGATCATACATAATATTTCTCCATTTTACGAATGAGACAAGAGTTTAGGTGACTTGCTTAATGTTGCAGAGGCTAGTCATTTCCAGTGAACTGAGTTTCCAGTTCCTACATGAGTCCTCTTTCTGCTTTTCAACAAGTACCTAAGATACAGAAACTTTTGAGCATTAATCAGGAAACCCAAACCTATTAAGTGTTAGCAGATATAGTAAGTAAACACATAATGTATGTTATACACAATCACCCATGGAGTCTTTTGTGTTTTTAGACTATTATTTAGCTTGAGGATGATATATATACTGAGAAGACACTGAGGTTGATTATTTACAAGAAATGTTTATTTGAGAAACTATTACCATTCTTTTTGGCCACACTATGTGGCATGTGGGATCTTACTTCCACAACCAGGGATTGAACCTGTACCCCCTGCGGTGAAAGTGTGGAGTCTTACCACCAGGGAGACCCCAAGGAAACTGTTACTGAATTAATGTCCCTATGTCTAGCTGAAGCTGAAAGTACTTTCTTGCCAGGTTTTAATCTTCCTGTGAGGTTATATGTGGCAGTGATTGAGAAGGTACAGCATGAAGCATGATGGAGGAAGTCAGTTGAAATTCAGTGAAGGTGCACTCCCCTGTCAGTTGAGTCACTCAGTTGTGTCCGCCTCTTTGAGACCCCATGGACTGCAGCACGCCAGGCTTCCCTGTCCATCACCAACTCTCGGAGCCTACTCAAACTCATGTGCATCACGTCGGTGATGCCATCCAACCATCTTATCTTCTGTCATCCCGTTCTCCTCCCACCTTCAGTCTTTCCAAGCATCAGAGTCTTTTCCAATGAGTTGATTCTTCACAGCAGGTGGCCAATGTATTGGAGTCTCAGCTTCAGCATCAATCCTTCCAATGAATATTCAGGACTGAGTTCCTTTAGGACTGACTGGTTGTATCACCTTGCAGTCCAAGGGACTCTGAAGAGTCTTCTCCAACACCACAGTTTAAAAGCATCAATTCTCTGGGCTTTCTATTTTGTTCCATTGATCTATATTTCTGTCTTTGTGCCAGTACCATACTGTCTTAATGACTGTGGATTTGTAGTATAGCCTAAAGTCAGGTAGGTTGATTCCTCCAGTTCCATTCTTCTTTCTCAAGATTGCTTTGGCTATACGAGGTTTTTTAAATTTCCATACAAATTGTGAAATTATTTGTTGTAATTCTCTGAAAAAGACCTCTGGTAGCTTGATAGGAATTGCATTGAATCTATAGATTGTTTTGGGTAGTATACTCATTTTCACTATATTGATTCTTCCAATCGACGAACACGGTATATTTCTCCATCTATTTGTGCCCTCTTTGATTTCTTTCATCAGTGTTTTATAGTTTTCTATATACAAGTCGTTTGTTTCTTTAGGTAGAAATACTCCTAAGTATTTTATTCTTTTTGTTTCGATGGTGAATGGAATTGTTTCCTTAATTTCTCTTTCTGTTTTCTCATTGTTAGTGTATAGGAATGCCAGGGATTTCTGTGTGTTGATTTTGTATCCTGCAACTTTACTATATTCACTGATTAGCTCTAGTAATTTTCTGGTAGAGTCTTTAGGGTTTTCAATGTAGAGGATCATGTCATCTGCAAACAGACTTTTACTTCTTCTTTTCCAATCTGGATTCCTTTAATTTCTTTATCTGCTCTGATTGCTGTGGCCAAGACTTCCAAAACTATGTTGAATAGTAGTGGTGAGAGTGGGCACCCTTGTCTTGTTCTTGACTTCAGGGGAAATGCTTTCAGTTTCTCATCATTGAGGATAATGTTTGCTGTGGGTTTGTCATATATAGCTTTTATTATGTTGAGGTATGTTCCTTCTATTCCTGCTTTTTGGAGGGGTTTTTTTTTTATCATAAATGGATGTTGAATATTGTCAAAGGCTTTCTCTGCATCTATTGAGATAATCATGTGGTTTTTATTTTTCAATTTGTTAATGTGGTGTATTACATTGATTGATTTGCGAATATTGAAGAATCCTTGCATCCCTGGGATAAAGCCTACTTGGTCATGATGTATGATCTTTTTAATGTGTTGTTGGATTCTATTTGCTAGAATTTTGTTAAGGATTTTTGCATCTATGTTCATCAGTGATATTGGCCTGTAGTTTTCTTTTTTTGTGGCATCTTTGTCGGGTTTTGGAATTAGGGTGATGGTGGCCTTGTAGAATGAGTTTGGAAGTTTACCTTCCTCTGCACTTTTCTGGAAGAGTTTGAGTGGAATAGGTGTTAGCTCTTCTCTAAATTTTTGGTAGAATTCAGCTGTGACAAATAGAAAGCTCAGAGATAAATCCATGCATCTATGGACACCTTATCTTTGACAAAGGAGGCATGAATATACAATGGAGAAAAGACAATCTCTTTAACAAGTGGTGCTGGGAAAACTGGACAGCCACTTGTAAAAGAATGAAGCTAGAACACTTTCTAACACCATACACAAAAATAAACTCAAAATGGATCAAAGATCTAATCATAAGACCAGAAACTATAAAACTCCTAGAGGATAACATAGGCAAAACACTCTCTGACATAAACCAAAGCGGGATCCTCTATGACCCACCTCCCAGAATATCGGAAATAAAAGCACGAATAAACAAATGGGACCTAATTAAAATTAAAAGCTTCTGCACAACAAAGGAAACTATAAGCAAGGTGAAAAGACAGCCTTCAGAATAGGAGAAAATAATAGCCAATGAAGCAACGGGCAAACAATTAATCTCAAAAATATACAAGCAACTCCTGCAGCTCCATTCTAGAAAAATAAAACGACCCAATCAAAAAGTGGGCCAAAGAACTCAACAGAGATTTCTCCAAAGAAGACATAAAAATGGCTAACAAACACATGAAAAGATGCTCAACATCACTCATTATCAGAGAAATGCAAATCAAAACCACAATGAGGTACCACTTTACACCAGTCAGAATGGCTGCAATCCAAAAATCTACAAGCAATAAATGCTGGAGAGGATGTGGAGAAAAGGGAACCCTCTTACACTGTTGGTGGGAATGCAAACTAGTACAGCCACTATGGAAAACAGTGTGGAGATTCCTTAAAAAAACTGCAGATAGACCTGCCATATGACCCAGCAATCCCACTGCTGGGCATATACACTGAGGAAACCAGAATGGAAAGAGCCACGTGTACCCCAACGTTCATCGCTGCATTGTTTACAATAGCCAAGACATGGAAGCAACCTAGATGCCCATCAACTGACGAATGGATAAGAAAGCTGTGGTACATATACACAATGGAATATTACTCAGCATTAAAAAAAATTCATTTGAAGCAGTTCTACTCAGGTGGACGGAACTGGAGCCTATTATCCAGAGTGAAGTAAGCCAGAAGGAAAAACAACAATACAGTATACTAACGCATATATATGGAATTTAGAAAGATGGTAACTAGAACCCTGCATAAGAGACAGCAAAAGGTATGCAGATCTATAGAACAGACAGGTGGACTCTGTGGAAGAGGGCAAGGGTGGGATGATTTGGGAGAATGGCATTGAAACATGTTGATTGTCATATGTGAAATCAATCGCCAGCCCAGGATTGATGCTCGGGGCTGGTGCACCGAGATTTCCCAGGGGGAGGGAATTGGGAGGGAGGAGGGAGGGGGGTTCTGGAGGGGAAGCATATGTAAACCCATGGCAATTTCATGTCATTGTATGGCAAAACCAATAAAAAAATAATAAAATAAAATAAAAGCATCAATTCTTCGGTGCTCAGCTTTCTTTATAGTCCAGCTGTCACATCCATACATGACTTCTGCAAAAAACCATAGCTTTGACTAGACAGACCTTTGTTGGCAAAGTAATGTCTCTGCTTTTTAATATACTGTCTAGGTTGGCCATAGCTTCTCTTCCAAGAAGCAAGTATCTTTTAATTTCATGGCTGCACTCACCATCTGCAGTGATTTTGGAGCCCCTCAAAATAGTCTGTCAGTGTTTCCATTGTTGCCCCATCTATTTGCCATAAAGTGATGGGATTGGATGCCTTGATCTTAGTTTTCTCAATGTTGAATTTTAAGCCAACTTTTTACTCTCCTCTTTCACTTTCATCAAGAGTCTCTTTAGCACTACCCCAGAGGGTTTGGTAAATAAACTTGCATTAAAGATATAAAAAAGTGAGTTATGCTAAATGTAAAAATTCATTTATTCTCTTCTTAAAAAAATTTTTTTTGTAATGCATCTTGGTTTTTAATGAAACATGACCATGATATTGTTACTTTAGTTGCTTACTAAAAGGTTAGCAGAATAACCCTGACTTGACTAAATGGTAAAAGTTGATTGATATTCAGGGCCAAAAAGGATATTTAAACTGTAAAGAATGTCTTGCTTCTTCAAAGTTAGTAAAATACAGAAACCTAGTATATCCCTCTAAGTAAGTAAAATGAGACTAGCTCAGAATGTTTTCCTTGGTAGAAGCGCAAATTCTCAGCCACTGTCCACACCTGACGGTACACTGGCATGGGGCTCAGCAGTTTGGGTTTTAATAAGCCCTGCAAATGATTCCAGTGCTTGCTGAGTGTGAGAACCACTGTTATAGAAGCAACCAATTTACCAGTTGAAACAGTTTCATTTTGATGTTGAAGAGGAAGCAAGATATTTTCATTTTAAAATTTTGGAATTGATAAACAACCACTCAACCAATATCTTCTCTTGATAAAGTTATGGTTGTGGTAAACTATTTTTAGTGTATCTGATGGAAAGTGTATAAATAAGCATTGGGAAGTCCTGACTTCATATTTTATCTCAGATATATGCTAATTAACCTTGAGGAAGTTTCTTTTTTAAGGCCATAGCTTCTTTTTCTGAAAAACAGAATATGGTCCACCAGGGAGGATCACAGCAAGGATTGGAAATAATGTAAATAAGTGCTCAATACTTAATAGGCATTGAAAGATCATTCATTATTAAATCATCAACTTTGCTGAGGTTCTCTCAGTTTAGAGACTGTAGCTTCCTCCGCTCTGTTTACATTTATTAAAAACTAATTTGAAATGTTAATTATGTGATAAGTCAGAGATATCAGTTCTTTATCTTCCTGAATCATGCTTGGTATATCCTAGAGTCTAGTTCTTGGTCACCTAATACTACATTAAGGTAGATTCCAGATCAGCTAGAATTTGAGACAGTGATTTTGGCAAGCTGCCAGTTAACTTTCAGCCTGGATTAACCTCAAATCTGGAAGGAAGAAAGATCATTTCAATTATTGTAGTAAAAGGTAGAAAATTGAAGAGTGATTCCATTCTGGGCCTCTTTAAAATAAAGTTATACTTTATGAGGGATTAAAAAAATTTATGTGAACTTGAATTTTAGGACACTTGGTAATTGGTTATACATATTTGTAGAATGAAAACTAGAACTCATTGTACTTAAGTAGCATTGAGAAAATGACGTAGATGGTGTGAATGTTGGCTAAGCAGGATTCATCTTTCTGGGAGTATGTTTTACATCCTCTCTTTTTCTTTTCTGTTTTAAAAAATTATTCCCATTTCGTATTCTGCATTTTCATTTTTCTTTGCCATTGTGGACTTCCCTGGTGGCTCAGTGGTAAAGAATCCACCTGCCAAAGCAGGAGTAGCAGGTTCAAATCCTGGGTTGGGAAGAATCCCTGCAGAGGAAAATGACAACCCAATTCAGTATTCTTTGGGGTTTCCCTGGTGGCTCAGACAGGTAAAGAATCTGGCTGCAATGCAGGAGACCAGGGTTCCATCCCTGGGTTGGGAAGATCCCCTGGGGAAGGAGATGGCAATCCACTCCAATATTCTTGCTTGGGTAATTCCATAGACAGAGGAGCCTGGTGGGCTATATAGTCCATGGGGTTGCGAAGAGTCAGACATGACTGAGCAACTAACCCTTTTACTTTCAATATATTTGCTTAATATTTGCATTTCTTCTTTTCCAAATTGTCTTCTATTATTTTTAACAATTTAAATACAGATAACTATTTTTTAGCCTCTTAACAATGTTGTGATAGTTTCAGGTGGATAACAAAGGGATTCAGCCATACAAATACATGTATCCATTCTCCATTTCCCCCCAATTCCCCTCCCATCCAAGCTCCCACATAACATTGAGCAGAGGTCCTTGGGCTATACAGTAGGGCCTTGTTGGCTATCCATTTTAAATGTAGCACTGTGTACCTTCCCATCCTAAACTCTCTGTCCCTTCTTCCCATCTTCCCCCTACCCCCCGCAACTATAAGTTGGTTTTCTAAGTCTGTGAGTCTCTGTTTTGTAAATGAGCTCATTTGTATCATGTCTTTTTAGATTCTCATGTAAGAGATATCATGCAATGTTTCTCCTTTTCTGTTTGGTTTTTGTCACCCAGTATGACAATCTCTACATCTAAAAATGTTGCTCCAAATGTCATTATTTCATACTTTTATTTGGCTGAGTAATATTGCATTGTAATATGCACCACTTCTTTATCCATTCCTCTGTTGATAGACATTTGGGTTGCTTCCATATCTTGACTGTTGTAAACAGTGCTGTAATGAACATTGGGGTGCTTGTATGCTTTTGGAAACCATATTTTTCTCTGAATATATGCCCAGGAATGGAATTACAGTGTCATATGGTAGCTCTGTTTTTAGTCTTTTAAGGATCCTCCAGATTGTTCTTCGTAGTGGCTGTCCCAATTTACATTCCCACCAAGAGTGTGGGAGGGTTCCCTACTCTCTACACCCTCTCTAGCATTTGTTGCTTTTGGATTTTTTGTTGACAGCCATTTTGACTGTTGTGAGGTGATATCTCATTGTAGTTTTGATTTGAATTTCTTTAACAATTAGCGATGTTGAACATCTTTTCATGTGCCTCCTGGCCATCCATATGCCTTTTTTGGAGAAATGTCTATTTAGGTCTTCTGCCCATTTTTTTATTTGGGTTGTTGATTTTAATGATGTAGAGCTTCATGAATTGTTAGTGAATTTTGGGAACTAACCTCTTGTCAGTCACATCATTTGCAAATATTTTCTCCCATTCTATGGGTTTTCTTTTTGTTTATTGGTTCCTTTGCTTTGCAAAAGCTTTTGAGTTTAAGTAGGTCCCATTTGTATATTTTTGTTTATATGTCCATTATTCTGGGAGATGGATTGAAAAAGATATTGCTGTGATTTATATCAGAAAATGTTTTTCTCTAGGAGTTTTATAGTGTCTGGTCTCATATTTAGATCTTCAATCCATTTTGAGCTTATTTTTGTGTAAGGTGTTAAAGAAGGATCTAATTTCATTGTTTAAGATGTAAACTGTCCAGTTTTCCCAGCACCATTTGTTGAAGAGACTGTCTTTCCAGCATTGTGTAGTCTTGCCTCCTTTGTCATAGGTTAGTTGACCATAGGTGCATGGTTTTAGTTCTGGGCTTGCTATTTTATTCCATTGATCTGTATTTCTATTTTTGTGTGAGTTTCATATTGTTTTGATTACTATAGCTTTGTAATATAGTCTGAAGCCAGGGAGCCTAATTCCTCCAGCTCTGTTTTTCTTTCTCAAGATTGTTTTGGCTATTTGGGGGTCTTTGCATCTCCATACAGATCTTAAGATTTTTTTGTTCTAGTTCTGTGAAAAATGACATTGATAATTTGATAGGAATTGCATTGAATCTGTAGATTGCCTTGGGTAGCATTGTCTTTTTGGCAGTATTGATTCTTGCCAGTCCAAGAACATCTTTCCATCTTCTTGTGTTGTCTTCAACTTCTTTCATCAGACTCTTATAATTTTCAGAGTACAGGTCTTTTGTCTCTTTAGGTAGGCTTATTCCTAGATGTTTTATTGTTTTTGAAGCCATAGTAAATGGAATTGTTTCTTGAATTTTTCTTTCTGATCTTTTGTTGTTAGTGTAAAGATATGCAGCAGATTTATGTGTGTTAATTTTGTAACCAGCAGTGTTACCGAATTGATTGATGAGCTTTAGTAGTTTTATGGTAGCATCTTATAGAATCTTCTATGTATAGTATCAAATCATTTGCAAACAGTGACAGTTTGACTTCTTTTCGAATTTCAGTTCAGTTGTGTCGCTCAGTCGTGTCTGACTCTTTGCGACCCCATGAACCACAGCACGCCAGGCCTCCCTGTCCATCACCAACTCCCAGAGTCCACCCAAACCCATGTCCATTGAGTCAGTGATGCCATCCAGCCATCTCATCCTTTGTTGTCCCCTTCTCTTCCTGCCCCCAATCCCTCCCAGCATCAGGGTCTTTTCCAATGAGTTGATTCTTCACAGCAGGTGGCCAATGTATTGGAGTTTCAGCTTCAACATTAGTCCTTCCAGTGAACACCCAGGACTAATCTGCTTTAGGATGGACTGGTTGGATCGTCTTGCAGTCCAAGGGACTATCAAGAGTCTTCTCCAACACCATAGTTCAAAAGCATCAATTCTTTGGTGTTCAGCCTTTTTCACTGTCCAGCTCTCACATCCATACATGACTACTGGAAAAACCATAGCCTTGACTAGACGGACCTTTGTTGGCAAAGTAATGTCTCTGCTTTTCAATATGCTATCCAGGTTGGCCATAACTTTCCTTCCAAGGAGTAGGCGTCTTTTGATTTCATGGCTGCAATCACCATCTGCAGTGATTTGGATTCACTTTATTTCTTTTTCTTCTCTGATTACTGTAGCTAGGACTTCCAAAACTGTGTTGAATAAAAGTGGCAAGAGTGAACATCTATGTATTGTTCCTGGTCTTAGAGGGACTGCTTTCAGCTTTTCACCATTAAGAATGATGTTAGCTATAGGTTGGACGTATATGGCCTTTATTATGTTGAGATATGTTCCCTCTATGCCCACTTTCTGGAGAGTTTTTTTTTAAATCATAATTGCGTGCTGAATTTTGTCAAACGCTTTTTCTGCATCTATTGAAATAAATATGTTTCTTATTCATTTTATGGTTCGTGTTTTTCAATTTGTTACTACGGTGTATCACATGGATTTGCAGATATTGAGAAATCCTTGCTTCCCTGGAATAAACCCCACTTGATCATGGTGCATGATTCTTTTAATGTATTGTTAGATTCAGATAGCTAGTATTGAGAATTTTTGCATCTGTGTTCATCAGTGATATTGGCCAGTAATTTTATTTCTTTTTTTTTTTGTGTGACATCTTTGTTTTTGGTATCAGGGTGATGATGATGACCTCATAGAATGAATTGGATTCTTTGAAATTTTTTGGTCTAATATTTTAAAATTATTTCTTGTTTAGGATATAGTTATTTATATATTGGCTACGCTGGATCTTTGTTGCTGTGTGGGGGCTTTCTCTAGTTCTGGAGATCTTGTTACGAGTGAGATTAAACATTTTTTTACTTTTTGAGTTAATTTCATATGTAAATTTTTCTTAGGAAGTATTTCTTGGTTATTACTGCTGCTACAATCCCAGATACTTATTCTAGATTTTTTTCCCCAGAGGTGGTGATAATCACTCAAGAAAACAGTTTTACTTTGCATGTATGATTAAATTTAAAAAAGACTTATTTACTGATTTCTTGTATTCAAAAATGTCACAGTCTAATTTGGGGAAAAAAGATTTGCATGAAGCTCATCATGGTTCAGTGAAATAAATGCTAATGGAGGTAAATACCAAGTTCTGTGGGAACACTGAGATTGGGATGGAGAGACTGGGTTATCAGGCAGGGATCAGGAAGGTTACTGGTTAGCATATGAGGTAGTCTTCAGGTTGAGTCTTTAAGGAAGAGGAGCTTGCCAGGCTGATTGCCTGGAAGAGTATTACTGCCGAGGAGGCACATGGTGTCTGAGGACTCAGGTCACCTGGTTTGTGGTGGATGGTGGTGGGCTGGGCGTCATAACTGCAGCTGGACCTTCCAGATTTGCTAGGTCTCCAGTTTCTGACCCTGAACCCACTTTCAGGTTTTAAGTACAACAATGTCAACTTGATCAAAAATTTTATCAAAATATTCATGTTTCTTTTTCCTTCATACCCCTCCCCCACCCCAAAGCACACATCCACTCTTGATAATCTTTCCAGTCATTTTTAAAATAAACTTGGGAGGGAAACCCTGAGAAATGGAGTGTTTTCATTCCCTCCTTACCGTTTTATTGTTGAGCAAACCTAAAGCCTTTATTTTTTGTCTGTGCTGTACTTTTAGTTTATCTTTACCACTTGCTTATTGCCAAGTGTGAGGTT
The DNA here is from genome assembly GCA_007570785.1 of Antilocapra americana. Lineage (NCBI taxonomy): Eukaryota > Metazoa > Chordata > Mammalia > Artiodactyla > Antilocapridae > Antilocapra > Antilocapra americana. The sequence goes on along the minus strand of ML661891.1, from coordinate 12,600,855 downwards.
TTTATGCAGTAGCTTGTTTGGTTTGGTTAATGGAGAAGGATTGGGGAGGTGAGGATAGTTATGAGTTGATAAAGCTGGAAGGTAGGCAGGGGCTAGTTCAGATAGTCAGAAGGCTTGTATCTCATTTTGAGGAAGCTGTATTTTATAGTTGAGAGTCTCTAAAAATCTGAGATGGATAAGGGGCAGAGGGGAGGAATTGGAAGAGGGGAATGAGAAGATCAGCTTTACATTTTTGAAAGGTAATTTTGGCTTTGTTGAGGAAGATGGATTAGAGAAGGAACAGTGTAGACAAGAGAGCAGTGGTCCCCACCAGCAGCATCACCTGGGAATGTGTTAGAACTGCAGATTCTCAGGTCCTACCCCAGACCTATTGAATCAGAAGCTAACGGAGTAGGGTGCAGCAGTGTGTGTTTTATTTGATTCTGATGAATGCGAAAGTTTGTGACTAATATGATGTAAAGGCTGATGAGGTTGTACATTATGGTTTGCATATGCTTTTCATATTAATTATGTAGTCAATTTTGTTGAGATGTTCGTTATATTAGTATCTTACATTTCACAATCAAGAGAAATAGAATAACTAGGATTTTGTGATTCAGCTATTTATATGAAAATTATATGAAAGCCTAATATTAAGATTTGAAAAACTGGGATAATGTGATAATATTGGAAAAGGGAGACAGTCTGAAATCATGAGGAACAATATAAACTACAGTCACAGAGAAACACTTTGTGGAAAAAAACAAGTAACCTTAATCTTGAATACTCTAGGTGTTGTCTGTTTGTGACACTAATTTGTACTCTGGTACTTAGATCTGCAGTAGGGAAAACTGAAGATACTGTTTTCAAGAAAAGGGGAACATGAACTCTTTGTGGAGCCCAAAGGAAAGGATGGATTTACTCAAGATTTGCTAAGATGCAATTGGTTCCACACAGCTGTTAAGAGGTGGTCTATTTTCATTCTTTAAATAATTGCTAGCAGCTGATTTGCATCTAACCTAGTTTTCATTTCTTTTTCTTTGAGGGTGTGAGGGCTGTGGGTTTAAATTTCAACTTTGTGGAAATGGGACTGAGTAAATCTGATAATCTTCTTTATTTTCCTCTGTTAGCTTTGCTGGGTGACGAATCGTACAGATAAGCAAATGCTTTGTAAATATAAATGTATCTTAAAGGATAAGTAACCTTTTCTTCTCCTTTTAATTTTATTCCAGGACCCATCAGTTACACAAGTGACAAGAAATGTCCCACCAGGACTTGATGAATACAATCCATTCTCAGATTCCAGAGCAGTAAGACTATTCTTAATTGGACTACTTTTTAATATTAAAATGGAAATTAAATGGGATTTATATCTCAGTTATGGTTTCTTTTAAGTTGATTATTAAATTTATATAAAACAAGCTGTTAGTGTTTTATTTAGAATTTAGAAAGTTCTTTAAAAAAAAAGGAATATTCCAAGTAATTGAAAATTACCATGATGGTTCTACAAATTGTTAATAACCCCTGTAATATGTTAATATTGCTACAGTTTTTTAAACAGGGGAGATTTTTTTTGCTATACATGTTGTTTTCATGGTGATACAGGGTGATGTTTTCTTACAAAGAGATGTTTGTACAGAACTGAACCATTAATAGTTGTATGATTGTCATCTGAATTAGATGATTCTGAATAAGACTAGCCTTCTCTGGTAGACTAGAATTTCTGGAACTTAAACTGGCCTAGAAACATAATCTTCTCAAAATGTAGTCTTAGTTTATAAAATGAAGCAGTATGGAAAAAACTCTTAGGACAGGGTTCTCTACCTTGAAGGCATGTTAGAAGCAGCTGGGCAACTTTATTACAGTGTCTTTTAGGGCCCTAATCCCTCATAAGGCATTTTTTTGTTTTTCCTTTCATCCAGATTTTATTTTGAGCCAGTTTTGAGGACTATTGAAGATAGGTTGAGAATTCTCTCTCAAAAATTCTCTGGCAAATAATTTTGTCTCCTGTATTTGAGCCTTTAGCTTAAATATCACTTATGAGGTCCTTAATTTTAAACGTTGTTAGCTCCTGAAATTTTAGTTATCCTGTTAAAGATATTGGAGTTCTTCTGTTCCGTGCTTGTATTTACATGTCAGCATAAGGCTCCTTACTTGATCATCTCTTCCTGAAGTTCATATTTTCCATAATCTAGAAAATAATTCTGGAAGATAATATAGGATTTTGCTTGGAAATATCTTCATGGTGTATTAACTTTTTAGTTTTAGGAAGAGTTTTGTGCAAGATAAAAGCACTAAAATAAGGGTAAACTTTTAGATTTCACTTTATTTCAGAGTCCTCTTTTATTTTAATAGCCTCTGTTTTTGGGTAGCAACTGCAACCCAGGCTGAGATCGTTAAGTTTTCATTGAGCATGTCCGTTTCATATTGAACCCTGTGAAGTGACCAATAAGTTGACCAGTGTTGACATGTAAAGATAGCAGTGTTATATGGCACAACCTTATAGAAAACTGAAAAAGTACGAGATTGCAACTTGGTAAGAGTTGAAAGGAAGAAAAAGAGCCTGGCATATTTTATTCCACTATATGTAATTCTTTTAACATAATTTCTGGAGGGTAGAGATTTGAATGACTGTTAAAATTTGCTGGTGATGAATAAAGAGAGATTTTAATATAATTTTTGGGAGGATTTTTACTAGCAACAAATATATTTAACCTTTTTACAGTAGTAGTTTTAGAATATTCTTTGTGGTAGTGACACAAGTCATCTAGCTAGTAAGTGGCAGAACTGGTTTTCCTAACTTTTTTTTTTTTTTGTAAAGCTTTTGCTTTTTCCATTTTGCTAGTGCTGTCTTTAGAGAAAAGATGCCTAAGAAATAGAAGGGATAGTCTTGGTCATGGAAGTTTTCTCACCTAATTGGGATTTTAAAAAATTACACAAGGAAGATATATCCAGGAAAAATAAAACAAAAATGTAAATTATGGTTTTAAATGTTTGAGACTTTACAGTCAAGGAAAGAGTTTCTGAAACAATAGCTAGGCAATAACGAACAGCCAGCTTAACTTCTCTTAGATTTGATGAGCAATGATACAGTGTCAGAACCAGGAAAATTGTTGATGTAAGAGCACTGATGCATTTTGCATCAAACTTTCTACACTGTGGAAAACACAGGTGAAATAATTTAAAATTTCAGAATTCTTTTGTTTCATAACGTATGATTTTAGAAATTTATTTCCCCTCCTTTTCTGCAGCTGCAGCTATTTTCTAAGACAGAGCAGGTGTACTTGGATAATTGATTTAAATGATATTTTAGACCTCCAAATACTCTTTTAGTGGATTGTTGTTATCCATATTTGTCATAGAAAAATATTTGTGAAAGTGAAGCAATCTTCTAGATTGTTGCATAACGGAGTGGTGAACTACTTGAGGTCAAGTAGAAAGATTTAGCAGAATTAGTGTATAGCTTTGTTAAGACTTTAGCTAGTTCCTGTCTTATTTTTCTTTTTAGGTTTACTTTTATATTTAGTTTTCTGTTTGAATGGAAACTTTAAGGAAATTAACAAATATTTAATTTTAATAATTTTTATATTAATTCATGCTATACTATAAATTCAGAGAAAGGAGTCCTCATAAAATACCATGTAGATTTTAGACTGAGGGTTGGCAGCACACTGTAAATGTGGTAGTCTGAATTGAAATGTGCTATGAAGTGGAGGGTAGTCTTTGGTTATGAAATAATTTGTTTGAACTCAAGATGCAGTTTACCTCTGGTACTATGTTGAGGATGATGGGTAGGTTCCCTGGCTTACCCTCTAAAACTTAACATATAAATTACTAGAAGAATTAGCTCATCCTTGAGAATTGTTACATTTTTAGGGGGAATGCTTTCCTTTTAAATTAGGCAGGAGTTTAAAATACCTGCTGCAACTTGATTCTCAACTAGCTTCAGCTGCCAGTGATGGTGTTCATGGCTTCAGACAGGGTTTTTCTCTGGCAAGTATTGAAGTGTAGGGATAATGGAGACAGCCCTATCTGTGTATATGGAGGAAGTGTGGTACTGTTGATAAAGTCCTTAGTTTCTCACGGCCTCGTTTCCTGTCATACTGTTTTCCTTCAGGAATAGGCTGTTTGGTTTCTTTCCTGTTCTGCTAGTTGTTGGTATTTATGCTTTCTGTCACATAAAGCAGCAAGGTCTGCAGAAGAACCAAGAGAAGAAAATTCCAAGTACTGGCATGCTCAGGTGGTCATTTCTGACCATCAAAGACATAAGTAATTGATTTATGTAAGTAGAAACTGCCTCTGACTAAGTTAACTCAGGACATGGAGTAGACTGAGAATCATAAGACCTGGATTCTAATCTAGACTCAGCCACTAATTAGTTGCTACCTGTAGGAAGCCATCTAACCTCTTTGGGCATTTCTTTTTAAATTTATTTTTAATTGAATGATAATTACTTTACAGTGTTGTGTTGGTTTCTGCCATACATCTACATGACTCGGCCATAGAAATCCACATGTCTCCTTCCTCTTGCACCTCGAACCTCCCTCCTACCTCCTACCAGATCCCACCGCTCTAGCTTGTCACAGAGCACCAGGCTGAGCTCCCTGCTCTGTACACAACTTCCCTTTAGCTATCTGTTTGTGCTTTTTTTTTTTTCCAAATGTGTAACAGTGGAATTAGAGAGGAAGATTTGAGTTAAATAATTTCTAATGTCAACTTTTCTTCTGATAATGGATTAAAATTTTAGCTCCAGGAACTGACTGGATAGTACATAGTAGTTTACCTATTTTTAATACTGCAAAAGCAATTTCTTTACTGTAATAACTCTTAATTTTCTTTTGGCATACGTTTCTGTAAATTGCTTTTTTCTTTCTCTTTTGCTTCTTGTCTTTCTTGAAGCTCATAATCTGTCCTTTCGGGAATCTTCTTTGTTTCTAGTCTCATTTAATGGTAACTATTGCCTTCTAGTGTCATTGGCTGGAAGCACCTGAGTCTTCTTTGTCTCAAACAGCTTCTTATCCTACATCCTAATCGGTATCCACATCCTGTCATTTATACCTCCAGGAGAGATTATGTGTCTGTCCTTTTCATTCCTACTAAACTGTCCTAATTCAGGTGCTCATGTGAGATAATACAATGGCCTATCTACTTACCTGTCTCTAGTTGCACTTATTCAAATCTTTTTTTTTTCTGGCTGTGACTAGAATTATGTTTTTTAAACCCGAGTTCAGATTAGGTCTTCACTCCTTAGAAGTATGTGCATCGGTGATGTATTGCCTACATAGTAGTATGCCACGTCCGGGCCTCCGTATTATGACTTCAGACTATCTTTTTTGGGGCTTCCCTGGTAGCTCACTTGGTAAAGACTCCACCTGTCATCGGGAGACCCAGGTTTGATCCCTGGGTTGGGAAGATCCCTTGGAGAAGGGAATGGCTACCCACTCCAGTATTCTTCCCTGGAGGATTACATGGACAGAGGAGCCTGGCAGACTACAGTTCATGGGGTTAAGAATAACAGATGCGGGCTCTGGCTGGGGAAGAGGAATCGCATGTGTCGCTTTAGCTGGCGGGAGCGGAGGCGGCGGAGGCTGTGTGACCGCCTGGGTTTTGAAATGGCTGCTGACATTTCTGAATCCGCTGGGCATGATTGCAGAGGAGACCAGAGGAGCAACACCAAGTTCGATTCAGATTACCCACTTCGACTCCTTTACTGTGGAGTCTGTTCATTACCAACAGAGTACTGTGAATATATGCCTGATGTTGCTAAATGTAGACAGTGGTTAGAGAAGAATTTTCCAAAAGAGTTTGCAAAACTTACTGTAGAAAATTCACCCAAACAAGAAGCTGGAACTAGTGAGGGTCAAGGAACAGCAGGGGAAGAGGAAGAGAAGAAAAACCCAAAGAGAGGTGGAAGGGGTCAAATAAAACAGAAAAAGAAAACTGTACCACAGAAGGTTACGATAGCCAAAATTCCCAGAGCAAAGAAGAAATATGTAACAAGAGTGTGTGGCCTTGCAACTTTTGAAATTGATCTTAAAGAAGCACAAAGATTTTTTGCTCAGAAATTCTCCTGTGGTGCCTCAGTAACAGGGGAGGATGAAATCATCATTCAGGGAGACTTTACAGATGATATTATTAATGTCATTCAGGAAAAATGGCCAGAGGTGGATGATGATAGCATTGAAGATCTTGGAGAAGTGAAGAAGTGATTTTGAAAATGTGTCTGTATTTAATGATCTGAACTGATTGTTGATATGGCCAAAGGGAGAGAGGCCTTTTAAAAATATATATATTTATCCTACACTAAAACTGTAGCCTACCCTCACCCTTGGCATTTTCACTGTTCTGTACAAGGCTGCTTGTTTTTTGGTGGTTTTTTTTTTTTAATTGCCAAAGTCTAATTAACAGAGAGACTGTCATGCTTATGCATGAGATAGAATTTAGTCAAATAAAAAATTTTGGTCATTTGAAAAAAAAAAAAGAATAACAAATGCAAGGTAAAAAAAGAATAACGAATGCCAAGTACTTTTTGTTGTTCCCTGGTAGCTCAGCTGGTAAAGAATCTGCTTGCAGTGCAGGAGACCCTGGTTCAATTCCTACCTACAGGGAAGATCCCCTGTAGAAGGGATAGGCTACCAAAACCAGCTGCTTTTTGTCTCTCTATTCTCAGACAATTGTCATAAAATTTGGATATATGTTGTCTTGATTTCTAGTTGCTACTTCTAGACAGTCTTCCTCCTTTCTGTCAAAAACATTCCATACCATCATTTGAATCTCATGTCAGCAGGTTATAATTGGGTCTCGGGACTCATTGTGGATGTCATCTACTCATCCCTGAATTATTGCCTCTTATTTCTCTTTTTTTCTTTTTCATTTTCTTAAGTTTCCTTCTTGGTTCACTATTACTCTTTCTAGTGCTGTTTGTATTTTGTAATTTAAAAAATTTTTTGTTTTTAATTGAAGGATAATTGTTTTATAATATTGTGTTGGTTTCTGCCATACATCAACAAGAGTCAGTCATAGGTATACATATGTCCCCTCCCTTTGGAACCTCCCTCCCATCTCACCCTTCTGTGTTGTCACAAAGCACTGGTGTGAGCTCCCCAGGTCATCAGCAAATTCCCACTGGGTATCTGTTTTACATATGGTAGTATACATGTTTCCGTATGACTCTCTCCGTTTGTCCCAGCCTCTCTGTTTGAAAGTCTGTTCTCTATGTCTGTGTCTCCATTGCTGCCCTGCAGATAGGTTCCTCCAGTTCATTAGAATTGACTCAGATGTGTTCCTTTTTTATGGCTCAGTAATATTCCATTGTGTATATGTACCACAGCTTCTTTATCCATTCATCTGTTGATGCACCCTTAGGTTGCTTCCATGTCCTTGCTCTTGTAAATAGTGCTGCAATGAACATTGGGATAATGTATCTTTTTCAGTTATGGTTTTCTCAGGGTATATGCCCAGTAGTGGGATGGTTGGGTTATATGGTAGTTTTATTTCTAGTTTATTAAGCATGTCCATACTGTCCTCCATAGTGGTTTACATTTACTTACATTTTACATTGAATTTACATTTCCACAAGCAGTGCAAGAGAGTTTTCTCTTCTCCATACCCTCTCCAGCATTTATTGTTTGTAAATTTTTTGATAATGGCTATTCTGAGCAGTGGGAGGTGATATCTCATTGTAGTTTTGATTTGCATTTCTCTAATCCTGGGTGATTTTGAACATCTTTTCATGTGTTTATTAGCCATCTGTATGTCTTCTTTGGAGAAATGGATGCTTAGATCTTCTGTCCACTCTTTAATTGGGTTGTTTGTTTTTTTTATATTGAGCTGCCTGAGCTGCTTGTATATTTTGGAGATTAATTTTTTGTCAGTTGTTTCATTTGCTGTTCTTTTCTCCCATTCTGAGGATTGTCTTTTCACCTTGTTTATAGTTTCCTTTGCTGTGCAAAAACTTCTGGGTTTAATTAGGTCCCACTTGTTTTGTTTTTTTCCCCATTACTCTTGGAGGTGGTTCATAGAGGATTTATGTCATAGAATGTTCTGCCTATGTTTCAGTCTAAGAATTTCATAGTTTCTGGTTTTACACTTATTTTCTAGTTTATCTTTGTGTATGGTGTTATGAAGTGTTCTAATTTCTTTTACTATAGCTGTCCAGTTTTACCAGTACTACTTATAGAAGAGACTATCTTTTCTCTATTGTATATTCTTGCCTCCTTTGTCAAGGATAAGGTACCCACTGGTGTGTGGGTTTATCTCAGGCCTTTCTATGTTGTTGCATTGGTGGATATTTCTGTTTTTGTGCCTGTATCGTACTGTCTTGATGACTGTAGCTTTGTTGTGTATTCTGAAGTCAGGAAGGTTGATTCCTCCAGCTCCATTCTTCTTTCTCAAGATTGCTTTGGTTTTTCAGAGTCTCTTGTCTTTCCATATAAATTGTGAAATTTTTTGTTCTAGTTCTGTGACAAATGTCATTGGTAATTTGATAGGGATTGCATTGAATCTGTAGATTGCTTTTGATAGTCTAATCATTTTCACTATATTGAGCCTTCTAACCCAGGAACATAGACTATCTCTTCTCTGTTTATGTCATCTTTGATTTCTTTCATTAGTGTCCTATAGTTTTCTGTATACAGTTCTTTTGTCTCCTTAGGTAGGTTTATTCCTAGATATTTTATTCTTTTTGTTGCAGTGGCACAAGGGGTTGATTTCTTAATTTCTCTTTTATGATTTTTGTTTGAGTATAGAAATGTGATTTCTATATATTCTATATAAAAGTGATGTTTGTGTATTGATTTTGTTGATATCGATCGTGCAACTTTACTAAATTTACTGATTATCTCTAGTAATTTTCTGATAGTGTATTTAGGGTTTTCTATGTATCATAGAAAAACAAACAAAAATTTAAAAAAGGAAAAAGAAAAAACCCCACAGGACTGCAGAGAGCCAACGTAGAAGTAGAAGAATATAAAGGAAATAAAAAGCGTGGTTAAAAAAAGTTCTCCAGAGCTTAAATACAATTAATAATAAAATCATCAACCACAGCATCAGAGAAAAAAAAGAAAAAGTCCAGAACCAATTGCAGAACGAATCAAAATATAAGAAGAATAATTAATGTCTTCCTCGGGTCTCAGCTGTCAGTCTCTGTGCCCTCCGTCTCTGCCTCCCTAGGATGCCCTCCACTACTGGGCTGGTCTCTGGAGTTCTGTGAGGACAGCTTAGACTCTAATCTGGCCCTACTCCTGTGTGTTCTTGCCTCCAAAGACCACAGTAGCCAGAGCTAGGGTGTTTCCTTTTGTGGGAACTTTGATTGTCCTTTTATGTATTCCATAGGCACAGATAGAAAAAGCAAGAGAGTTACAGAAAAACATCTGTTTCTGCTTTATTGACTATGCCAAAGCCTTTGACTGTGTGGATCACAACAAACTGTGGAAAATTCTTCAACAGGTGGGAATACCAGTCCACCTTACCTACCTCCTGAGAAATCTGTTTCCAAGACAAGAAGCAGTTAGAACTAGACATAAAACAATGGACTGGTTCCAAATCAGGAAAGAGTACATCAGGGCTGTATATTGTTAGCCTGTTCATTTAACTTGTATGCAGAGTACATCATGTGAAATGCCAGGCTGGATGAAGCACAAGCTGGAATCAAGACTGCTGGAAGAAATATCAATAACCTCAGATATGCAGATGACACCACCCTTCAAGAACTAAAGAGCCTCTTGATGAAAGTGAAAGAGGAGAGTGATAGAAGTTAGCTTAAAGCTCAACATTCAGAAAACTAAGATCATGGCATGTGGTCCCATCATTTCATGGCAGATAGATGGGGAAACAATGGAAACAGTGAGAGACTTAATTTTCTTGGGCCCCCAAATCACTGTAGATGGTGACTGCAGCCATGAAATTGAAAGACACTTTCCTCTTGGAAGAAAAGCTATGATCAACCTAGACAGCATATTAAAAAGCAGAGACATTACTTTGCCAACAAAGGTCCATCTAGTCAACGCTATGGTTTTTCTAGTAGTCGGGTATGGATGTGAGAGTTGGACCATAAGGAAAGCTGAGTGCCGAAGAATTGATGCTTTTAAACTGTGATGTTGGAGAAGACTCTTGAGAATCCCTTGGATTGTAAGGATAATCAAGCCAGTCAATCCTAAAGGAACTCAGTTCTCAATATTCAGTGGAAGTACTGATGCTGAAGCTGAAGCTCCAGTACTTTGGCCACCTGATGCGAAGGACTGACTCATTGGAAAAGACCCTGATGCTGGGAAAGATTGAAGGCGGGAGGAGAAAGGGATGACAGAGGATGAGATGGTTGGATGGCATCAAAGATTCGATGGACATGAGCTTGAGCAAGCTCCAGGAGTTGGTGATGAACAGGGAAGCCTGACGTGCTGCAATCCATGGGGTAACAGAGTTGGACATGACTGAGTGACTGAACTGAGACTGAGATAGACAAAGAGTTTGCCAAGTTGATCATGTGGGTTTAATCTGCAGCTTGTACAGCTCATGGAAATGTTTTTGATCCTCTTCCTTAGCCACACTGCCCTTGGAGTTCAATTGTGGTTTTTTCCCCCACCTATATATGTGAGTCATCTGTAGAGTTTGCTCCTCAGGCTGCACTTGAATCTGCTCCAGTGAGGACTTGATGTGGAATTGATGCAGCTGCTTGGATTGTCGGGACCCTGGCAGCACAGGTATGCATGGGAGCTGGTGCCTACAGGCGCAGGAGATATGGAGCTTGTTGTTGTTCATTTGCTCAGTCGTGTCTGGCTCTTTGCAACCCCATGGCCTTCAGCATGCCAGGCTTCTCTGTACATCACCATCTCCTAAAGTTTGCTCAAACTTATGTTCATCGAGTTGGTGATGCCGTTCAACCATCTTGGCCTCTGTTGTCCCCTTCTCCTCCTGCCTTCAATATTTCCCAGCATCAGGGTCTTTTCCAATGAATTGGCTCTTCACATCAGGTGGCCAAAGTACTGGAGCTTCAACTTCAGCATCAGTCTTTCCAGTGAATATTCAGGGTTGATTTCCTTTAGAATTGACTGATTTGGTTTCTTACAGCCCAAGGGGCTCTCAAGAGTCTTCTCCAATACCATAGTTTGAAAGCATCACTTCCATACTCAGCCATCTTTATGGTCCAACTCTCACATCCATACATGACCACTGGAAAAACCATAGCTTTGACTATACGGACTTTTTTCGGCAAAGTAATGTCTCTGCTTATTAACACGCTGTCTAGGTTTGTTTATAGGGGGATGGGACCCACTCCCCCTGATTTGCAATTAGAGTGTTAACCGCTGGGCTGCTAGGGAAGTCCCTCTTTTCATTTTCTTGATAGTGTTCTTTACCACACAGAAGTTTTAAATTTTGATGTCAGATTTGTCTATTTTCTATTTTGTTGCTTCTGTTTTTAGTGTCATGTATAGGAAGCCATTGCCTAACTGAAGGTCATGAAGGTTTACTCTGAGATTTCTTCTAAGAGTTGTATAGTTTTAGTGCTTACATTTAGGGTTATGATCCATTTTGAATTAATTTTCATGGATGGTATGAGATCTCCAGCTTCTTTCTTTTGCATGTCGCTGTCCACTTGTTCTGGCACCATTTGTTGAAAAGACTTTTCTTTCCCGTTGGATTATTTTGACCCTCTTGATGAGAATCAATCGATTCTCAATATAAGAGCATATTTAGGGACTGTAACTTCAATTTAATTTTCTGTGTCTATCGTTATGCCAGTCTCACACTGTCTTGATTACTGTAACTTTGAAACAAAACTTTACCTTGATTTCATTTCACTTTCAAGTCTAATTCTCACATCTCTGTTCCTGAAAAACTTTCTCTGTTCCCATTTGCTGCAGAGCTCCTCTAAAAAGTTGTCTGCTTTTTTTTTTTCACCCTGCAAGCTTTTCTCCTAAAAATATTTCAGTAAGGCTTTTGCTCCGTACACTCCACCAAAATGCATTTGTCACGGTAGCTGATGACTTCCACATTGCTAAATCCGGTGGTGAATTTTCAGCCTTACTCCCCATCTATCAACAGCTCTGACAACTGATTACTATCTCATTCTTAGTCAACTTTCTTCCTGTGGCTTTCAGAGCACTTGTTTTTCATTCTCTGTCTCCTGTGCTAATATCTCTCCTTTCTCTGCTCCTTCACCCCCAGTATTGAAATGTGCTAGGAGTTAGACTTTGCTTCTCTTCTCTTTGATCATTCAAGTGGTTATTTCATGAAATCTTATAGCTTTAAATACCATCTTTGCGTTGATGACTCCCAAATTTACATCTCTAGCACAAACCTCTGTTCTGAACCCCACATTCATGTATTCAGCTGCGTACTAGATACATCTGCCATGGATGTCTTAGAAATTGCAAATTCAACTTATCCAGTACTCAACTGAGGTCCCTCACTAGAATTCTGCTCATTTTCAATCTTTATTTCTATCCTGCTAGTTACTTAGGTGAATACCTTGGTGGTATTTCATTATTTCCATTTCCTTACACATCACATTTCTGTCCAGGAATCCTGGTGGCTCTCTCTTACAAATATATACAGATCTGATGCCTTGTTTCCATAGCCACTACTTGGCTTGAGCTGCCGTCTTCCCTTGCTTGGATTGCTACAATGGTGGTTTCCTGACTACTCTCCCTCCTTCCACCTTTAACCTATTTCTAGTTCAGTAGCCAGTGTGATCCTTTGGGGAAAAGTGGATCATTTCAGACTCCTGCTTAGAGTTCTTCACTAGCTTTTGATTTTCTTCAAAGTAAACCCAAATATCTTTAATATAGCGTATAATCTAGTCTGTAATATCTCTCACTCCTATCTCCTCACTCCTTCCCTATGTATTCTTTCCCAGCACACTGGCCTTCCTTAGTCATTCTCCTGACTTTGTATTGGCTGCTCTTCTGCCTTAAATGGTTTTCCCCCAGATATCTGCAGAGTTGATTTCTTCACCTCTATAAAGTCTTTGCTTGAATATTGGCTTCCCCAGCCACCTTTGTAAAATTATCCCTACTCAACTTTTCATGACCCCTTTATCCTATTCATTTTTTGTTGTTCAATATAATTTACTGCCTTCTAACATACTCTGTAATGTATTTAATTTTATACGTACATATTCATACGTATTGTTTATCTTCCATTGCTAGAATGTAAGTTCCATGATGGTAGCATGTTTGCCTGTTGTGTTCATTAATGTCTCCCAAGTGTCTGTGATTGTTTGTGACACACTGTAATTGATCGATGAATGTTTGATGAATGGATGAATATGTCTTGCCACACCTCTCTTCCTTTATGTGCCTTTCTCTCTTTGAAAGCTGTCATTCTTGTGTATCCCTTCTTTTCTCCTATTATAATACCACCTCCCTCAGGTACTCTAATCTTTAAAAGCCTCGTTTTAAAATGATTATATATTGTGATAAAATGATTTCTGCTTCTTCTGATTCTGACATTGGTATGTCACCTCCCATAATAACAAGAGAATCTGTGTTGGGCATAGCCTCCCTCAGTCAGTTCTGTCTACTCAGTCAGAGACTGATAAAGTCAGTGGAGGCTACACAGTTTTAGGTTTCTATTGGCATTCTCTCCTTTAGGTGAAAGAATAGACAGTGGTTTACAGAACTGATAAACTTTGTTCCCTCAGAGAGGAGTTCTCAAATTTCAGGGTGTATAAGAATCATCCTGGAGAGCTCACCTTAAATGTGAGCATCTTGAAAACACAACCCCCTTCTCTTCAACCCCTGAGTTGTTGAAATAAGATGTCTATAGTGGGGCCTAGAGTTTGCATTTTCAGTAAGCACTGGGGCTTTCTGATGTAGGAGATCTATGAACATGTAAAGAAACATTGTTTTAGATCTGAGTGTACTTAGAAATGTTATTGGCTCACAGATGGGAGAGAAAGAGCCGGGAAAGGCAAGGAGAAATTTTCTTGAATAAATGTTTCAAACACTGGAAAGAAACCAAAAAAATGAACATTATTTGTTTTATGCATAAGGACAGCTTGTAGACCTCCCATGCCTTAAAGGGATCTTATATACTCATTTATTTAATAATGAAACACTTTTGGAATTTCTGACGGAAAGAGCTCACTGTGTAGCAGAAAAGTCTCTGCACAATTGTATTTCTTTTTTTTATTAATTATTTTAATTGGAGGCTAATTACTTTACAGTATTGTAGTGGTTTTGCCATACATTGACATGAATCAGCCATGGGTGTACATGTGTTCCCCATCCTGAACCTCCCCTCCCACCTCCCTCCCCATCCCATCCCTCTGGGTCATCCCAGTGCACCAGCCCTGAGCACCCTGTCTCATGCATCAAACCTGAACCACAATTGTATTTCTGTGATTGTCATAATGTTCTTAATTCTATTGACTGAAAATATATCTTCCTATACTTTTTGTTTGTTAGTCCTGGTTGAGTTCCAAAGCCACATGAATAGGCAAATGTAGTTGTGTAATTTGTGTTAAAATATGAAATAACAACCATATAAATTATAAGAGAATTATAACTTTCACAAAGATTTAAGAAATGTAGTTATTCTTAACATGTGGGATTTCATCCTCCATGGGAGAAGGGTGTATGGCCTTGCTCTGGCCAGAGCTCTGCACCCAGCATCACTCTCCTGTTCTCCTGGCTTCTCTAAAGTTTTTTCTTTCTCTCCATCTTTGGACCTACTTCACTTTTCTCAATACTTCAGGTTTTCCTAGAGGCTGCTGCAGCAGTGACACAGTTTTAGGATAGTCAGGAGAAGAGGTTAGCATATCCAGGTGCACTAGAGTATTTTTTTTTCCCCTATAGATAGGTTGACTTTCCTTCTGTATCTTCAGTTTTGATGAGTGTAAAATGAAGATGATAAACTCAGAAGTGTCCAGTGAGGCAGAAAGATGCTACTTCCTGCATCTCAAATATTCCTTCTGGTACTGGTTTTCCTATTCCTAAAAATAGGAATTCCTTTAGTGAGGGTCTATTGGTAGCGTCAGGTTGGTTTATTTTTCTCTCTTGGTTCTTGTCTCATTGCAACAAAAATTTGGAAGGACAGACTAAAAGGTTTTAAAAAAACAGATAAGTTACAGCTTAGTTATAGCTCAAGCAGACAGATCTTTTATTAAACATACACTCCCAAGACATGGAAGCAGGCCAACCCTAAAGGAGTCCTCATAACAATCCATTTTGGCTTCCCTTTTTTCATATTTCCTGTCTTCTTTTGGTTGTGCCTTGTGCAAAATAGGACTTATACCCACCACCAATCAAGAAAGGGAATGCAAATAGGTATACACTCAAGGCTGATTGACAGTTCCAAGTTACATAACAACAGGCTCTGTTGTGTATGTCTTATAATTCAGTCCGTTTTCGGTTCATTTCAGTTGCTCAATCATGTCTGACTCTTTGTGACCCCATGAACCGCAGCACGCCAGGCCTCCCTGTCCATCACCAACTCCTGGAGTTTACCCAAACCCATGTCCATCCAGTCAATGATGCCATCCAGTCATCTCATCCTCTGTTGTCCCCTTCTCCTGGTCTCAGTCTTTCCCAGCTTTCAGGGTCTTTTCCAATGAATTGGTTGTTCATATCAGGTGGCCAAAGTATTGGAAATTCAGCTTTAGCATCAGTCCTTCATCAGTGAATATTCAGGGTTGATTTCCTTTAGGATTGACTGGTTTGATCTCCTTGCAGCCCAAGAAACTCCAGAGTCTTCTCTAGCACCACAATTCAAAAGCATTCATATTACTTTGGCACTCAGCTTTCTTTATGGTCCAGCTTTCACATTTGTACATCACTATTGGAAAAACCGTAGTTTTGACTATACAGACCTTTGTTGGCAGAGTGATCAGCCTGCTTTTTAATATGCAGCTTTTCTTCCAAGGAGCAAGCATCTTTTAATTTCATGGCTGTAGTCACCATCCTCAGTGATTTTGGAGCCCTCGAAAATAAAATCTGTCACTGTTTCCATTTTGTTCCCCATCTGTTTGCCATGATGTGATGGGACTGGATGCCATCTTAGTTTTTGGAATGTTGAGGTTTTTGTTGAAATTTATTTTAATTGGAGGCTAATTACTTTACAATATTGTAGTGGTTTTTGCCAGACATTGACATGAGTCAGCCACAGGTATACATGTGTCGCCCATCCTGAACCCCCCTCCCACTTCCCTCCCCATCCCATCCCCCAGGGTCATCCCAGTGCACCCGCCCTGAGCATTCTGCCTCGTGCATCAAACCTGGACTGGCGATCTTTGTCACGTATGATAATATACATGTTTCAATGCTATTCTCTTGAATCATCCCACCCTTGCCTTCTCCCACAGAGTCCAGCAGTCTGTTCTTTACACCTGTGTCTCTTTTGCTGTCTGGCATAAAGGGTTGTCGTTACCATCTTTCTAAATTCCATATATATGCATTAATATACTGTATTGGTATTTTTCTTTCTGACTTACTTTGCTCTGTATAATAGGCCCTAGTTTCATCCACCTCATTAGAACTGATTCAAATGCATTCTTTTTAATAGCTGAGTAATATTCTATTGTGTATATGTACCACAGCTTTCTTTCTTTTTTTTTTTAATTTACTTTATTGTATTGGTTTTGCCATACATTGACATGAAACCACCATGGTTATACATTATGCTCCCCCTCCAGAACCCCCCTCCCTCCTCCTTCCCGATTCCCTCTCCCTGGGTCATCCCGGTGCACCAGCCCTGAGCATCAAACCTGGGCTGGCGATTGATTTCACATATGATAATTAACATGTTTCAATGCCATTCTCCCATATCATCCCACCCCTGCCCTCTTCCACAGAGTCCACGAGACTGTTCTATACATCTGCGTTTCTTTTGCTGTCTCACATGCAGGGTTCTGTTACCATCTTTCTAAATTCCATATATATGTGTTAGTATACTGTATTTTTGTTTTTCCGTTTGGCTTACTTTACTCTGGATAATAGGCTCCAGTTCCATCCACCTGCGTAGAACTGATTCAAATGAATTTTTTTTAATGCTGAGAAATATTCCATTATGTATATGTACCACAGCTTTCTTATCCATTTGTCTGCCGATGGACATCTAGGTTGCTTCCAGCTTTCTTATCTATTTGTCTGCCAATGGACATCTAGGTTGCTTCCATGTCCTGGCTATTATAAACAGTGCTGTGATGAACATTGGGGTACACATGTCTCTTTCAATTCTGGTTTCCTTGGTGTGTATGCCCAGCAGTGGGATGCTGGGTCGTATGGCAGTTCTACTTCATTTCTTAAGGAATCTCCACACTGTTCTCCATAGTGGCTGTACTAGTTTGCATTCCCACCAACAGTTTAAGAGGATTCCTTTTTCTTTGCATCCTCTCCAGCGTTTATTGTTTGTAGACTTTTTGATAGCAGCCATCCTGACCAGCATGAGATGGTACCTCACTGTGGTTTTGATTCACATTTCTCTGATAATGAGTGATGTGGAGCATCTTTTCATGTGTTTGTTAGCCATCTGTATATCTTCTTTGGAGAAATGTCTGTTTAGTTCTTTGGCCCATTTTTTGATAGGGTCGTTTATTTTTCTGGAATGGAGCTGCAGGAGTTGCTTGTATAGTTTTGAGATTAATTCTTTGTCAGTTGCTTCGTTTGCTATTATTTTCTCTCATTCTGAAGACTGTCTTTTTACCTTGCTTATAGTTTCCTTTGTTGTACAAAAGCTTTTAAGTTTAATTAGGTCCCATTTATTTATTTTTGTTTTTACTTCCATTACTCTGGGAGGTGGATCATAGAGGATCCTACTATGATTTATGTCAGAGAGTGTTTTGCCTGTGTTTTCCTCTAGGAGTTTTATCGTTTGTGGTCTTATGTTTAGATCTTTAATCCATTTTGAGTTTATTTTTGTGTACGGTGTTAGAAAGTGTTCTAGTTTCATTCTTTTACAAGTGGTTGACAAGTTTTCCCAGCACTACTTGTTAAAGAGGTTTTCTTTTCTCCATTGTATATTCTTGCCTCCGTTGTCAAAGATAAGGTGTCTGTAGGTGTGTTGATTTATCTCTGGGCTTTCTGTTTTGTTCCATTGATCTATATTTCTGTCTTTGTGCCAGTACCATACTGTCTTGATGACTGTAGCTTTGTAGTATAGCTGGAATGTTGAATTTTAAGCCAGCCTTTTCACTCTCCTCTTTCACCTTCATCAAGAGGCTCTTTAGTTCCTCTTCACTTTCTGTCATAAGGTGGTGTCATCTGCATATCTGAGGTTATTGATATTTCTCCTGGGAATCTTGATTCCAGCTTGTGATTCATCCAGCCTGGCATTTCTCATGATGTACTCTGCATATAAGTTAAGTAAGCAGAGTGGCAATATGCAGCCTTGATGAACTCCTTTCCCAACTTTGAACAGTATTTTTAGGTACTGCAAATCAGAGCTGTCTCTACAAATGTGTGATCTGCTGTGTTGCTGTAAATGAAAGTGTTGAGTGGATTGTTTTACTTTTCTTTTTATTTGTATGTACAGAAGTGAAAAGTTGGAAAAGAATTTGGAGTCATTATCAGAGCAGGTTGTTAATAATGACAAGAGCTATGCTTGGCTTGAGGGGCTAATCCCACATATTGTGGCTGATGAAAATACTGGTTCCAGAGCTGGACAGAGATTTAGCTAGCATTGACAGATTTGAAGAAATTATTGGGATACTATCAGGTTAATGTCAATGTTATTAGAGATTTGTGCTTCTCCAATACTTCTCATCATTGCTATACCCTCAGCAACTATTACCTCAGATATATAAAACACTAGCTCTAAATTAGCCTTTATTCTTACCTACTAATTCATTATACTTGATAATCATTTGTTACTTTAAAGCAGTAAAGAATTTGTATTGTAGTTTCTGACCTCACACTGGTCAGAATGGCCATCATCTAAAAGTCTACAAACAATAAATGCTGGAGAGGGCGTGGAGAAAAGGGAACACTCTTGCGCTGTTGGTGGGAATGTAAATTGATACAGCCACTATGGAAGATGGTATGGAGATTTCTTAAGAAACTGGGAATAAAACCACCATATGACCCAGCAATTCCACTCCTAGGCATATACCTTGAGGAAACCAAAATTGAAAGAGACACATATATCCCATTGTTCATTGCAGCACTATTTACAATAGCTAGAACATGGAAGCAACCTAGCTATCCATCAACAAATGAATGGATGAAGAAGTTGAATATATACACAATGGAATATACTCAGCCATAAAAAGGGATACATTTTAGTCGGTTCTAATGAGGTGGATGAACCTAGGACCTATTATACAGAGTGAAGTAAGTCAGAAGAGAAAGCTAAATACCGTACTCTAACACATATGTACAGAATCTAGAAAAATGGTACTGAAGAATTAATTCACAGGGAAGCAGTGGAGAAACAGACATAGAGAATAGATTTATGGACATGGGGAGAGGGGAGGAGAGGGTGAGATGTATGGAAAGAGTAACATGGAAACTTACATTACCGTATGTAAAATAGATAGTCAATGGGAATTTGCTGTATGGCTCAGGAAACTCAAACAAGGGCTCTGTATCAACCTAGAAGGGTGGGATGGTGAGGGAGATGGGAGGGAGGTTCAAAAGGGATGGAATATATGTATATCTATGGCTGATTCATGTTGAGGTTTGACAGAAAACAGCAAAATTCTGTAAAGCAATTATCCTTCAATAAAAAATAATTAAAAAAAAGAATTTATACTGTAATTTCACTAAGGTGAACTCTTGAGTAATTTCTTGTGTGATTTTTCTGAATTGTGTGGCCGAACTAACTTTGCCAGGCATTTTATTTGGTCACTGTCCTGTTGTTGCTACTCATTAAACCAAGAGGGTGATACTTCAGGGCTCTGATTTTCTAGTTGGAGAACAGTTAGGATTGATCAGTATCAGTTTTTCTGCCTATTAATATGAAGTATTGGAGTCAGGGAATAGGCAATTAGAATAGAGATCACAGTTCTTTTGATAATAAAAATTATAATGGAGATAAAAAATTATAAGAAAAATACTTTAAATTCCACTAGTCAGAAATAATCACTGTTAACATACTGATGCATTTTAAAATAAGAAATTGAGATTATACTGTAGATACAGTTTTGTTTTATAACTTCTGTGTAGAAGCTTTTCTCATTTCATTATTATTTCAGAATTTTTAAATAACTTCATAATATACTTTCCTATGAATGGATCATAATTTATCAATTTGTCTATATTTTGTCTATTATTGGACATTTGGGTATATTTCTGACTTTTTGCTTTTATAAATAATGCTGCTTTTTAGGAGTAGCTGTTTATGGGTCATAGGGTATACATACTTCATTGTCTCTTAAACATAATGTCAGATTGTCTCCAGGATTATTTTATGAGCTAGTTTATATACCCAGTATCAGTGTGTGAGAAATATCCATTTTATCACATCTTTTCCAAAATACGTTGATGGTCTTATGGTAATGATTGTGTGAAAAATTGATAGGTGAAATTTGCATTTCGTTGATTACTGATGAGGTTTTGAATGTATTTGTTTTCTCTTTGTATTTCTTTTGTGTAAGCAGCCTGGTTAAGGGTTTTTAAAATGCATTTCCCCCTGTAACATGTTCCTCCACTTCTTACTGATTTGTACATAATGAAATATATTAACTAATTGTGTATGTTTATTATTTAGATCTTGTCTTAAACTCATCTGTGAAATGCTTTATATCATCGGAGCTCTAAATTTTTATGTTATCAGGTCTATTTTCTTGTTTTTTTTTTAGTTAGTTAATTTATTTTTTCCTTTACATTATCGTGTTGGTTTTGCCATACATTGACATGAATCTGCCATCGGTATACATGTGTGTATTTTCTTTTCATTGTTATTTCTCATGAATCTTTACCCTATGGCTTTTCTCCAAGCCAAGATCAGGTAGTCATCTATATTCCATGTACTTGTACTATTTCTAGTATCTTTATTGTTTCTTTTTTTCCTTTTTACATTGAACTTTAATCCATTTGGAATTTATTCTGGTGGGGTAATGGATCTGATTTTTTTTCTCCCAAACATTTAAATAATTATCCTAGCACCATTTATCGGTATCTTTTCTTTTTCCCACTGATTTGAAAAGATTCTCAATCGTATGCTTTAATTTTTATACCATCACTGTATGCACTGTAATTACAAAGTTTGGTACTTCAGGCTTTACATTTTCCTACCTCATGGTTGTGGAATGGTATGTCGCTGTTTTTATATTTCTTGATTAATAGTAAAGTTAAGCCATTAGTTCATAGTTTTATTGGCCATTCCTGATTTCTTTCCTTTGTATTGTCTGTTCACATATTTTGCCTATTTTTGTGTTAGTAGTTTGTATCTTTATGGATTTGTAACAGTTCCACCTCATGCGAAGAGTTGACTCATTAGAAAAGACGCTGATGCTGGGAAGGATTGGGGGCAGGAGGAGAAGGGGACGACAAAGGTTGAGATGGCTGGATGGCATCACCGACTCGATGGACATGGGTTTGGGTGGAGTCTGGGAGATGGTGATGGACAGGGAGGCCTGGAGTGCTGTGATTCATGGGGTCACAAAGAGTCGGACACGATTGAGCGACTGAACTGAACTGAACTGAACTTCCTGTATTCTGAGCAGCAGATTTTTTTGGTGAAGTCTGTTGTAACCAGTTTTTCCCAGTTTGTGATTGACTTTTTCACCTTGTTACTCTATTTCAATATAGCTGAATTTGTTAATATTAATTTTATGGTTTATGTATTTGCTAACCTTATTCTTTGTCTAAAAGCCAAAGAATTGATGCTTTTAAACTGTGATGTTAGAGAAGACTCTGGAGAGTCCCTTCGATTACAAGGAGCTCAAACCAGTCAATCCTGAAGGAAATCAGTCCAGAATATTCATTGGAAGAACTGATGCTGAAGCTCCAATACTTTGGCTACTGATTTGAAGAGCCGATTCGTTAGAAAAGACCTGGATGTTGTGAAAGATTGGAGGCAGGAGGAGAAGGGGATGACAGAGAACGAGATGGTTGGGTGGCATCACCGACTCAAAGGACATGAGTTTGAGCAAGCTCTGGAAGATGGTGAAGGATGAGGAAGCCTGGAGTGCTGCAGTCCATGGGGTTGCAAAGAGTCAGACATGATAGAGCTACTGAACAACTACCACCTTAATTTTACAAATAATTATTGATTATTTACTGTGTTCCAGGCTGCTTTACTCACTTTCAATACATCATAGACAGGGTACATAAAGATTTCTATAGCTTACATATTTGAGAAGTTCTTATGTGCTTTGAATTTATGAAAACATTCAAGTATATTTTTTTGCTTCTTGTTCATTTTCCAAGCCGTGTCTGACTCTTTGTGACCCCATGGACTGCAGCATTTCAGGCTTCCTTTTTTTTTTCTTTTTTAATTTATTTTTTATTCTTTTTGCCATACAATGTCATGATATCACCATGGGTTTACATATGCTTCCCCTCCAGAACCCCCCTCCCTCCTCCCTCCCCCCCAGGAAATCTCGCTGCACCAGCCCCGAGCATCAATCCTGGGCTGGCGATTGATTAGACATAGGATAATTAACTTGTTTCAATGCCCTTCTCCCATATCATCCCACCCTTACCCTCATCCACAAAGTCCACGAGTCTATTCCATACCATCTGCGTTCCTTTTGCTGTCTCGCATGTTGGGTTCTCGTTACCGTCTTTCTAAATTCCATATATATGTGTTAATATACTGTATTGTTGTTTTTGCTTCTGGCTTACTTCACTCTGGATAATGGGCTTCCTTGTCCGTTACCATCTCCCAGAGTTTGCCCAAGTTCGTGTCAATTGTATTGGTGATGCCATCCAACCTTCTCATCCTCTGTTGTCCTCTTCTTCTTCTGCCCTCAGCCTTCTCCAACATCAGAGTCTTTTCCAGTGAGTCAGCTGTTCACATCAGATGGCCAAAGTATTAGAGCTTCAGCTTCAGCATCAGTCCTTCCAGTTCACGGTTGATTACCTATAGGATTTACTGGTTTGATCTCTTTGCTTTCCGAGGAGCTCTCAAGAGTCTTCTCCCACACTACAGTTCGAAAGCATCAATTCTTTGACTCTCTGCCTTCTTTATGGTCCAGCTCTCACAACCGTATGTGACTACTGGAAAGACCATAGCCTTGACTGTATGGACCTTTGTTGGCAAAGTGGTGTCTTTAACACAGTGTTCAGCTTTTCCTAGCTTTCCTGCCAAGAAGCAATTGTCTCCTAATTTCATGGCTGCAGTCACCATCTACAGTGCTTTTAGAACCCAAGAAGAGGAAATTGGTCACTGCTTCCACCTTTTCCCCTTCTATTTGCCATGAAGTAATGGGACTGGATGCCATGATCTTAGTTTTTTTAATGTTGAGTTTTAAGCCAGCTTTTTCACTCTCCTCCCTCTATCTCACTGACAGGTTCTTTATTTCCTCTTCACTTTCTCCTATTAGAGTGGTATCATCTTCATATCTAAGCTTGTTGGTATTTCTCCTGGTAGTCTTGATTCCAGCTTGTAACTCATCCGTCCTGGCATTTCTTATGATATGCTCTGCCTATAAGTTCAGTAAGCAGGGTGACCATAAGCAACCTTTTCATACTCCTTTCTCAATCCTGAACCAGTCAGTCGTTTCATACAGGATTCTAACTGTTTGATCTTGACCCAAATGAAGGTTTCTCAAGAGACAGGTAAGATGGTCCTGGTATTCCCATCTCTTTAAGAGTTTTCTGCAGTTTGTTTTGATCCACATATTCAAAGGCTTTAGCAAAGTCAATGAAACGGAGGCAGATGTTTTTCTGGAATTCCCTTGCTTTGTCTATGATCTAATATGATCCAAATGTTGGCAATTTGATCTCTGTTTGCTCTGCCTTTTAAATGCCCAGCTTGGACGTCTGAAAGTTCTCAGTTCAAATAATGCTGAAGCCTAGCGTGCAGGAGTTTGAGAATAACTTTACTAGTGTGGGAGTTGAGTACAGTTGTCTAGTAGTTTGAACATTTTTTCATACTGCTCTTCTTTGGAACTGGGATGAAGATTGACCTTTTTCAGTCCTGTGGCCACTGCTAGGTTTTCCAGATTTGCTGGCACTTTGGATATTGAGTGTAACACTTTAATGGCATCATCTTTTAAAATTTTAAATAGCTCTGCTGGAATTCTATCACAGCCTCCACTAACTTTATTGACAGCAGTGCTTCCTAAGGCCCACTTGACTTCATTAATATCTGGCTCTGGGTAAGTGACCACACCAACGTTGTTGTCTGAGTCATTAAGATATTTTTTGTACTGTTCTTCTGTGTATTCTTTCCATCTTTTGATCTCTTCTATTAGGTCTTTACTGTTTCTGTTCTTTATTGTGTCCATCTTTGAATGAAATGGTCCTTTGATATTTCCAGTTTTCTTGAAGAGATCTCTGGTCTTTTACCCCTCTGTGGTTTTCATCTATTTCTTTGCATTGTTTATTGAAGAAGGCCTTCTTGTCTCTCCTTGCTACTCTCTGGAGCTTAGTTGGGTCTACCTTTACCTTTCTCCCTTGCTTTTCACTTCTCTTCCCTCTTCAGCTATTTGTAAAGCCTCCTCAGACAACAGTTTTGCCTTCTTGCTTTTGTTTTTCTTTGGGATGGTTTTGTTCACTGCCTCCTGTATAATATTATGGACCTCTGTCCATAGTTCTTCAGGCACTCTGTTTACTAGATCTGATCCCTTGAATCTCTTTGTCACCTCTACTGTATATTCATAGGGGATTTCATTTAAGTTGTACCTGGCTGGTCTTGTGGTTTTTCCCACCTTTTTTAGTTTAAGCCTGAATTTTGCTATGAGAAGCTGATGATCTGAGCCACAGTCAGCTCTAGCTCTGTTTTTGCTGTCTGTAGAACAGCTTCTCCGTCTTTGGCTACAAAGAATGTAATCAGTCTGATTTTGGTGTTAACCATTTGATGTTCATATGTAAAGTCATCTCTTTGGTTGTTGAAAAAGGATATTTACTATGACCAGTGCATTCTCTTGACAGAATTCTGTTAGCTTTCCACGTGCTTCATTTTGTACCCCAAGGCCAAACTTGCCCATTACACCAGGTATCTCTTGACTTCCTGCTTTCGCATTCCAGTCCCCTATAATGAAAAGGATATATTTTTGTTTTGGTGTTAGTTCTAGGAGGTCTTCTAGGTCTTCATAGAACTGATTAACTTCAGCTTCTTCAGTGTCAGTGGTTGGGGCATAGGCTTGAATTACTGTGATATTGAATGGTTTGCTTTGGAAATGAACTGAGATCATTCTGTCGTTTTGGAGACTGCATCCTAATACTGCATTTCGGACTCTTTCATTGACTGTGATGGCTACTCCATTTCTTCTAAGGATTCCTGCCCACAGTAGTAGATAAAATGGTCATCTGATTTAAATTCACCCATTCCAGTCCATTTTAGATCACTGATTCCTAGGATGTTGATGTTTATTCTTGCCATCTCCTGCTTGACCATGTCCAGTTTGCCTTGATTCATGGATCTAACATTCCAGGTTCCTATGCAACACTGGATTTTACTTTCATCACCAGATACATCCTCAGCTGAGCATCATCTTCACTTTGGCCCAGCCGCTTCATTCTGGAGCTATTAGTAGTTGTTCTCCACTCTTACCCAATAGCATATTGGACACATTCTGACCTGGGGGATTCATCTTTCGGTGTTACATCTTTTTGCTTTTTATACAGCTCATGGGATTCTCATGCAAGTATACTGGGGTGGTTTGCCATTCCCTCCTAAAAGTGTTTAAATTTTGTTTTTTCACCTTTATACAATTGATCCACATGGAATTTATTTTTGTATGTGACTGTTGTTCAGTTGCTCAGTCATGTCTGACTCTTGCCAGACATGAGTGCAAGCTTGCCAGACTTTCCTGTCTTTCACCATCTCCCGGAGCTTGCTCAAACTCATGTCCATTTACTCAGTGATGCCATCCAACCATTTAGTCCTCTGTCGTCCCCTTCTCCTCCTGCCTTCAATCTTTCCCAGTATCAGGGTCTTTTCTAATGAGTCAGCTCTTCACATCAGGTGGCCGAAGTATTGGAGCTTCAGCATCAGTCCTTCCAATGAATATTCAGGATTGATCTCCTGTAGTACTGACTGGTATGATCGCCTTGCAGTCCAAGGGACTCTCAAGAGTCTTCTCCAGAACCACAATTCAAAAGCATCAATTCTTCTGTGCTCAACCTTCTTCATGGTCCAACTCTCACATCCTTACCTGACTATGGAAAAATCATAGCTTTGGCTAGATGAACCTTTGTCAGCAAAGTCTCTGCTTTTTATGTATTTGTGTGTGATATCAAGTAGGAAGTCTAGTTTAATTATTCCATCTGGTTAACCCGTTATCTCAGCTCCAGTTGTTGACTAATACATTATTTCTCCACTGTTTTGTGGTATGACTTCTATTAGGTATTAAGTTTTACAGGATTTATTTCTGTTTCCCTGCTGTATATTGGTGTTTTCTATGTCTTTGGCATCTGTACCATGCTGTTTATTACCATATTGAGTCTTTTTCTTTAAAAAAATTATTATTATTTTTTTGTTGCTGCTCATGGGCTTTCCCTAGTTGGCGAGTGGCAGCTGTTCTCTAGTTGTAGTGCTTCGGATTTTCATTTTGGAGGCTTCTTTTGTCGAGGAGCATGGGCTCTAGGGCACACAGGCTTCAGTGGTTGTGGTATGCAGGCTTAGTTGCCATGTGACATGTGGGATCCTCCTGGACCTGGAATCGAGCCCATGTCCCCCAAAACAGCAGGCAGATTATCAATCATTGGATCACCAGGGGTGTCTCTACATTAAGTCTTTTTAAAAAGTTTATTTATTTTTAATTGAAGGATAGTTGCTTTATAAGATTGTGTTGGTTTCTGCCATATATCAGCATGAATCAGTCACAGGTATACATATTTGAACCTCCCTCTCATCTCCCACCCCATCCCACCCCTCTAGATTTTCACGGAGGGTTTGGGCTCCCTGAATATACAGCAAATTCCCCATGGCTATCTGTTTTACATATGGTAGTGTATATGTTTTCATGATACTCTTCATTCGTCCCACTCCCTCCTTCCACCCTGCCCCCTTCCCATGTCCACAAATCTGTTCTCTGTGTCTGCATCTCCATTGCTGCCGTACAAATGAGTTCATCAGCACCATCTTTTTAGATTCCATGTATATGCATTAATATATGATATTTGTTTTTCTGACTTACTTCACTCTGTATAATAAATAGGCTCTAGGTTCATCCACCTCATTAGAACTGACTCAGATGCATTTCTTCTTTTGGTTGAGTAATATTCCTTTGTATATCTGTTCCACAACTTTTTTATCCATTCATCTGTGGTGGACATCCAGATTGCTTCCATGTCCTAGCTGTCGTACATAGTGTTGAGGTAAACATTGGGGTACATGTGTCTTTTCCAGTTATGGGTTTCTCAGGATATGTGCCTGGTAGTAGGATTGTTGGGCCATATGGTAGTTTTAGTCTTAGTTTTTTTAAGGACTCTCCATAGTGGCTGTATCAGTTACATTCCCACCAAGAGTGTAAGACTTTTCTCCACACGCTCTCCAGCATTTATTGTTCATAGATTTTTTTTTTTTAACGATGGCCATTCTGACTATTGTGAGGTGAAACCTCATTGTACTTTTGATTTACATTTTACTAATGATGAGTGATGGTAAGCATCTTCTCATGTGTTTATTAGCCATCTGTTTGTCTTCTTTGGAGAAATGTTTGTTTAGGTCTTCTGCCCACTTTTTGATGGGGCTGTTTGTTTTTGGTATTGAGCTGCATGAGCCGCTTGTATATTTTGGAGATTAATCCTTTGTCAGTCATTTAATTTGCCATTGTTTTCTTCCATTCTGAGGGTTGTCTTTTCACCTTGTTTGTAGTTTCCTTTCCTATGCAAAAACTTTCAAGTTTAATTAGATCTCACTTGTTAATTTTTGGTTTTTTTCCCATTACTCCAGGAGGTGGGTAGTAGAGGATCTTGCTGTGATTTATGTCATAGAGTGTTGTGCCTATGTTTTCCTCCACGAGTTTATAGTTTTTGGTCTTAGATTTAAATCTTTAATCCATTTTGAGTTTGTGTATGTTGTTAGGAAGTAGTCTAATTTCATTCTTTTACATATAACTGTCCAGTTTTCCCAGTACTACTTATTGAAGAGACTGTCTTTTTGCCTTTGTATATTCTTGCCTCCTTTGTCAAGGATAAGGTGCCCATAAGTGTGTGGGTTTAGGGCTTTCTATCTTGTTGCATAGGTGTTTATTTCTGTTTTTTGTGCCTGTACCACACTGTCTTGATGACTGTAGCTTTGTAGTATAGTCTAAAGTCAGGAAGATTGATTCATCCAGCTCCATTCTTCTTTCTCAAGATTGCTTTGGCTATTCAGGGGTCTCTTGTGTTTCCATATGAATTGTGAAGTTTTTTGTTTTAGCTCTGTGAAAAATGCCATTGGTAATTTGATAGCAATTGCTTTTGGTAGTCTGTTCATTTTCACAATATTGATTCTTCCACCTCAGGAACATGGAATATCTCTCCATCTGTTTATGTTGTCTTTGATTTCTTTCATCAGTGTCTTATCATTTTTTTTGTATACAGCTCTTTTGTCTCCTTAAGTAGGTTTATTCCCAAGTACTTTGTTCTTTTTGTTGCAATGGTAAATGGGATTGATTCCTTAATTTTTGATGCTTTGAAACTGTGGTGCTGGAGAAGACTCTTGAGAGTCCCTTGGACAGCAAGGAGATCAAACCAGTCATTCCTAAAGGAAACCTAACACTGAATATTCATTGGAAGGACTGATGCTGACCCTGAAGCTCTAAGGACTACTTTGGTTACGTCGTGCGAAGAGCCAACTCATTGGAAAAGACCCTGATGCTGGGAAAGACTGAGTGCTGAAGGAGAATGGGGCTACAGAGGATGACATAGGTGGATGGCATCATTGACTCAATGAACATGAGTTTGAGCAAACCTCGGGAGATGGTGAAGGCATGCTGTTCTTCTTGGGGTTGCAAAGATTGAGACACAACTTAGCAACTGAACAGCAACAGCTGCATGTGGGTCATCCACAGGAGTTTGCCCCTATGTCTGTCCTGGAGCACTTGGGTCTGCCCAGTGAGTACCAGATATGGAGGTGACCCAACTACTTGGCTAGCAGGGACCCTGGTAGTGCCAGGTACAGAGGGGATCTGGCAGCCAGAGGCACAGGAGATGTGGGACTCTTAGGAGTTTTTCTAGCCTCTGGAAACTCTGGCCTAGTAAGGATTGAGCATGGAGGTGGCACAGCTGCTTGGATTGTGGGTAGTCTGGCAGTGCCAAGTGTGTAGGGATGCTAGCAGGCTTGGGTGCAGGAACTGTGGCACTAGTAGAGCCTTTTTCTAGCCTCTGGTGTCTGGTGTTCAGAGGTCCTTCTCTATTGCTTACTGCTTCAGGCACTTAAAGGGCCACCCTCTCTGGGGTCTTTATTGGTCAGCTGCTTGTGCTGGAATATGGGAAGAGAGAAGCTATAGTGATGGCTCCACCCCCTGTGCGTGACTCAGAAGTATTGCCTTGTCTCCATCAATGCCAAACTTTCTTCCAAAGGCATTCACCACTGCAGTCTTCTCCCTCATTTCCCCTTGGGCCATCTCCTTGCAGTCAACAGTAGACTTTGCCCTGAGATTCCTCTCCAACCCATAAGCTCCTGCTCTCAGCCACCGTGCATTCCAGGGGACTTCTGTCCCTTTCCAGGGTATGTAGGGCTGTGACGAGGATTGGCTTTGTGGATCTCACTCCATTCAGACTGTCACAGGTTAGCTGCTGCACTCTCCAGCGGCCTCAGATGCTACCCCTCTGTCCCAAACAGTTGCTCCAGTGTACCAATCTGATCCCTGCTCCAGTTCCCCCACCCCTTGGGTGCAGGTCCAGTCCTGCTCACTCTCCTCTTTTTCCCTATCTTTCTTCATTCTACTGAGTTTTGCTTGGATTTATAATTCCTTTTTGGTGGTCAGAGTCTCTTGCCAGCTCTCAGCTGGTGTTCTGCAAGATCTTCTGTGTCTGAATGTGTTTTCTTAATGCATCCATGGAGAAAGATACTCTATGTCCACCTACTCTTTTGCTATCTTGTCTCCTCTCTACATTAAGTCTTGATATTGTAGGTCTGCCTACCTTCATCATCTTCAGAATTGTTTGACCTATTCTTAGCTCTTGACATTTCCATAGGAATTTTAGAGTCAGATGTACTCCATTTATATCTTTGGTTGTATCTGGCTTCCTTTTCAGGGCTGCTGTTCACTGTGTCAGAGTAAAATCAAGCTGCCTGGGTGGTGTCTTCGAGTTTAATAGTTCTTCCGATCATTGAACTTCTCACTGCAGCTGCTTGCTTGTATGTTTTCCTTTCTTTTTTTTTTCTTCTTCTCCTTCCCTTTCTTCTTGTCCTCTTTTTCTTGTGGCTATTTTAAAGAATATCTACAATTTTCTTTTGACTGAAGAAAAAGTAGTATAGTGAGGAGAGAAGGAAATTAATAGAGAATGTATAAAGCAAAAGGTACAA
This sequence comes from Antilocapra americana, assembly GCA_007570785.1. NCBI lineage: Eukaryota > Metazoa > Chordata > Mammalia > Artiodactyla > Antilocapridae > Antilocapra > Antilocapra americana. Next base: position 12,570,369 of record ML661891.1, on the reverse strand, counting down.
ATCTCTTTGATAGGTTGCTGGGATATTCTAGATATTTTTGGACATATATAACTATGGGCTCATAAAAAATTGGACATATACAATTGTTTTCATAAAAGAAAAAAATTGATCGTATGCAAGCTGGTGTGTAGTTGGCTTTATTTCATTTAGTATTTAAGGGGTGTTCTTCTGTAGAGCTAACTCATTCCTTTTGATGACTGCATTGTGTGTATATATAGTAATTTAACCAATTCCCTACTTGTAGATACCTACCTACTTTTTGAAGTTGCAGCTACTTTCACATAATATTGATCCTCATTAGCAGAGTGGAGCTATGCAGTTTATTTTGCATGTCCCTAATGTCTTCCCTCTTATTCTTTTCAAGGATTATTACTGAGGTTCTGCCAAGACTGTTCCTATTTACTTTTTAGGGTCACTGGCACATAACTTTGCTAGATGGAAAGAGTGGATAGTTAACCTAGGGAACAGTTAACCTTGATATAAATTCTTCAGTTTGGTGCTATCTGTATTTTACTAAAAAGACATACTTGCAGGTTTTTTTCTTTCATTTTGTTTTCAATATACAGTGTTCTGGAGGAGAGTGCCAATGGTGTAGTGCTGGAAGTAGCAGCCAAACTGAAGAATTAAGAAATGAACACGTTTGAGAAAATGGAGATGGAACTCTTAAGTAGCTTATTGCCACACACTTGATTATGAGAAGTTAGGGGAGGAAGTGAGGCAGTTCTTGGCATTTTGGTTTTTATTGATGTACTTTTTGAAAGAACTTGAAGTTGGGTTTCTGTGTTATGTAATTTGTCCTTTTCCTAATCTTGCTAGCCTCCACCAGGTAATGTGAAAATGCCTAACGTACCCAGCACACAGCCAGCAATAATGAAGCCAACAGAGGAGCACCCGGCCTACACACAGATTGCCAAGGTTAGTTCATGTTGCATGTGTAAATTCATACGGCAGAGTGCAGTGCCAATAGATTCACTTTCAGAGCAAATACTTCTTATTATAGTATTCCTTATTACTGAATTTATTGGAATATAGTTGATTTATCCTTCTTGTTTAATTTTTAGCTCACTTTTGAAGCTGGGTTAGTAGTTTCTCAGCCCTATAATACTCATGCTACATTTTCAAAGTATTGATTTGCTTTGCTCCATTATTAGCAGTTATTGAATTCCTGTCATCTTGGTGTATAACTTGTGTAGTGAAATTTTTATTGCTTTTGGTCTCACTTTTTAATACACAATTCCATTACAGTAACAATGATAAGATCAGATAGATATTATTGGAAGAGAGTTAGGATGGCTAAGCAAAGTATATTGGTAGGAAATAGAAGGTGGCAAAAATAACAAGAAAAAGGAGATGAATAAGATGCCTGGTATTACATAAAGGCAGATGGAGTTATAAACCTGAATTTCTTAACCATGTCTTCCTTTTACCTCATTATCTTGTAAAATATAGGATATTATATAGTATTCTTGCACTGGGAACCTTAGGTACCATTTAATCCAATTCATAAGAGCTAAATTCAATTGCCCTTTTCTCAATTTGTCCCTTTTCCTCAACTATTCTCTTTGTCTCTGTTCCTCATTCTAATTTAGCCACCGTTCCCCTTAATTTCATTTTCCCAATTACCTTAGGCTTTTAACTGTTCTTACTGGGAGAATTTTTTCTTGTCCTAATGGGCCCAACATTCCTATTGAGGGTTTTCATAACCAGAAGGCCAAAATGGGCCAAATAGTTCCATAATATTTTCTGAAACTGTAATCTTCAGTGAGTTCCTATATTGTGGAATAGTAGTTGAATTAAGTTTCTAGCATAGTAGAGAAGTAGGAGTATAGTAGAAGCAGAAATATTACTGTATTTTCTACTTCTGACAACACGTTTCCTTATTTTCTGTTTAGGAACATGCCTTGGCCCAAGCTGAACTTCTTAAGCGTCAGGAAGAACTAGAAAGAAAAGCAGCAGAGTTAGATCGTCGAGAACGAGAAATGCAAAACCTCAGTCAACATGGTAGTATCCAAAGATGTTTGAAATAAAAATAACTTAACCTCTTTAAAACAGGCCAGCACCAGCTCTAGATCATTTGGTTTGTAGATAAAACTCTACCCTGTTATTCAGACATGGCAGATTTCCTACCTGATACTCTGTAGTTCTCTGATCTTGGTTGATTTGCAATGTTTTAATAGATTAGAGCAGTGTTAGACTCTTCACAAGTGAATGAAAATATGGTTTTACTTTATTGTAAATCAGGAGCCTTTCATTCTGTGCCTGGACCTCCAGCTGGGTCTTCTGAAGCTTTGTGAGTACATGGGAGTGTACCCTATGTTTGACTGCATTTAGCTGTTAACTTCTAGTTTATTCAGACCAATTTCAAGTTAATCTGCCCCTATCCTCACAAGTATATCTATATATGTCAAACCAAGTGTAAAAAATAACACCTATGGTAACTCTAGGAAGCCTGGGTATTTTGATAGTGCCAAATAAGTAACTTCCCTGGTGCTTCAGTGGTAAAGAATCTGTGTGCCAATGTAGGAGATGTGGATTTGATTCCTGGGTCAGGAAGATCCCTTGGAGAAGGAAATGGCAACCCACTCCAGTATTATTGCCTGGAAAATCCCATGGACAGAGGAGCCTGGTAGGCTACAGTTCATCAGGTCTCAAATGATCAGACACAACTTAGCAGACACAACAACAACAAAGAAATAAGTAAGAGGTGAATTGATTATTTGATGTGAAATCCATTCAGGCTGTGACTGCCAAAGATCAGTCAGTTCAAAGGAGTAACTTAGGGAGAGCTAGAAAGTCTCTGGATACAAAGGGATGAGCGAGCTGGCCAAATTACTGTGAATATGTCTGGATAGTTACGGCATGACAGTGTTAGGAGAGTGATAATATACTGCCTGTTTTTTCCTTATCTTAGAATATATAAGTCTAGGGCCTCATGTCATATCTTTTTGCCTTTTCATACTAAAAAAGCTATGGCAGTTAAAAAGCAGAGACATTACTTTGCCAACAAAGGTCCATCTAGTCAAAGCTATGGTTTTTCCAGTAGTCATGCATGGATATGAGAGTCGGACCATAAAGAAGGATGAGCACCGAAGAATTGATGCTTTTAAACCATGGTGTTGGAGAAGACTCTTGAGAATCCCATGGACTGCAAGAAGATCCAACCAGTTAATCCTAAAGGAAATCAACCCTGAATATTTCTTGGAAGGACTGATGCTAATGCTCCAATACTCCTGATGTGAAGAGCTTTCTCTTTAGAAAAGACCCTGATGCTGGGAAAGATGGAAGGCAGGAGGAGAAGGGGACGACAGAAGATGAGATGGTTGGATGGCATCACTGAATCAATGGACATGAGTTTGAGGAAGCTCTTGGAGATGGTGAAGGACAGGGAAGCCTGACGTGCCACAGCCCATGGAGTTGCCGAACTGGGCATGACTGAGCAACTGAACAACAACAAGGGCCTCATGAGGACACATTTATCCTGGGCCATTTCTCACTTGCAACATCAGAGACAGCATCTGTGAAAGGAAGAACTAAAAGTTTAATTGAGATCAGTGTTTCTAAAATTCATGTAACAAAAATCTGTCCTGTTCCCTTAGCTTTGACTAATAAATTGCTTCTATGAGAGATGTTTTAGTAATGAAGTGTGAGAAATTAAGGGACTTGCTATATGTTATACATTTAAGTACTGTTCATCTGTTAACTCATTTCATCTTCAGTACAGTTATGGGAAGGGTGGTAGGTTGTTCTCACTTTACAAGTGTAGAAACAGAGTCTTCAGGAGGTTGAGTAAGTTGCCCAAGGTCTCCTAGACAATAGATGTGTAGGTGCTTCTAGTTTCAGAGCCTCTGTTCTTTACTACTATTCTGAGCTTCTCAAGTAGTATGAGATTTGTATGAGAGATGTGTAAACTATATAAAGTTTGAAAGGAGTGATAAAACAGTGGAGACATGTTGGGAAGAATCAGAAATAGAGGATGCTTTTTTTTCCCACTATGAAAATTTTCCTGATCCGTGAAAAAGTATGTAAAATCTAATTTATAAAAGTGTGGGATATGATATATAAAATGAGAAAATGGCCTTTAGGGTGCTGTTTTTATTCTTTGTTTTCAATGTTTTGACTTGTTTATTTTTAGTTTTTTATCTCCCCCTCCACCCTCACTCCTGCCGCCACTCCCAAGCCCTATTTTCGGTCTAATTTTTTTTATATAGACACATTTTTTTCTCCTTACAATTGGAATTTTTTTCTCTAGGTTTTTGAAGGTGCTGTAATTCCTTAGCTTCTTTCTCATGATTGTTTCATGTAGTTTTCACATATTTTTATGCTTTTCTTACATCTCTCCTTTTGACATTTTTTCCAGACTTGGAGATTTCCAAATTTGATTCTTTGATATTGGTTAGCTTGTGTTTCTTCATGGAGTTAACAGAAGAAAACTCAAAAATTTAAAAGCAGGTTTTGCCTTTCTATGTGGGTTAGGAATTATATTTAAAGATTGTAGATACTGAGAAGGAAATGGTAGAGACTTAAAATCTGCATGGGTTTCAGGTGAGAGCCAGAGTCTTGGGACTTGGAAATAAATCTCTTTTTAGGGAAGAGTCACAGCATGTGTCCCTCTGCCCTTTTCTTCTTTTCTTGTTTCAACTTACGTAAGTGGTATGACACTGGAAAATTATTTTACTATCTAATTGATATTCTGGGAAAGATTTTAAAAATAGAAAGCTTGGTTTTCAGAGTTGTAGGAATGTAGATATTATAGTGTTATATTTTTAAACTCCTAGTGGAAGAACAGATAATATTCTTTATTATGAAACAAATAATTATATGCAAAAAGAATAGCAGTATTTGTACTTATATAAATAACTTCCTTTTTTTTTTTTTATTTGCAGGCAGAAAAAACAATTGGCCACCTCTTCCTGACAATTTTCCTGTGGGCCCTTGTTTTTATCAGGATTTTTCTGTAGATATTCCTGTAGAATTCCAAAAAACAGTAAAGATTATGTACTACTTATGGATGTGTGAGTATAGAATAAATTATTTGTTTGTTTGAAAGTGTTTATATTTTATTGTCAAAAATCTACTTTTAAAAAACTCATATATTAGCATATTAATTGGTCCTTTCCTATAGATATTTTAAATTTGAGTGACACATATATTTAGTTACTTCAAAACTGTGCACTGTGTGGCAGTCTAAGTTCTTATTTGAGGAAGGTCTGTATACTGACAACTGGCATTCTTTTAAGGAAGGGACTTCCCTATCATATGGTGGAATTTTGCAATGATCCTTTTTCTCTGAAAAATCTTATCTAGGTTATAATCCTTTGAAGTAATTATTCATAGTATTTTATGCAAATGAAAGCTGTAAAGCATTATGACTCCCTTATAAAAGGGTATAAACTATTGAAATATTATAAATTATTTCTCTTTGAGCTTTGAGCACTATTTGTTCACTTTCAGGTGGAGAGGAACACTTTTGTTATTAATAGTGCTGAATTAATACAGGATATTTCATTAAATAAAACATTAGGACATATATTTTAGGCTATGATGTTCATAATACTTCAGATATAATTACAGCACATGGAATATTAAAACTAAATGTCAAGCTGTTACCAGTTTTTTTGTACACAGAATTCTCACTGATTGTTGGGTTTTTATTCCAAACAGCAGCCTCAGCTCCATTTAACATCGTTGTGTTGGTAGGAGAGGTAGCTGCCATGACTTCTTACCTGCACAACTGCTGAGTTGCATTGTGGGGTACATTTTTGTTGAAGAAAATTTGTGTGTTTTTACTGTATGATTAAGAAGCGTCTCTCTATCAAGTATATGAGATCATTTTCCTAAAAATCTTTCACCAGCATTGTGAGGTTGCTTTGGAATGTGAGAAGTGTTTCCTTATGAATAGTACATGTTTAACTCTTATTTTTAGTTTCTTTTGAGATTATGTTGTCAATCTGACTTCTTTGGTTAATCCTGAGTATCAGTAGCATTACATATTTTTATTAAAGGTTTTGATTCCATATCTGTCCATACTAACAACTCATATTTTATTTAATCAATATAACATTAAACATATGCAGATTAAAATAATTGGGCTTCCCTGGTGGCTCAGATGGTAAAGAATCTGTTTGCAATGTGGGAGACCTGGGCTTGATCCCTGGGTTGGGAAGATCTCCTGGAGGAGGGCATGGCAACCCACTCTACTATTCTTGCTTGGAGAATCCCCATGGACAGAGGAGCCTGGCAGGCTGCAGTGCATGGGGTTGCAAAGAGTCAGACTCATGACTGAGCGACTAAGCACAGTAGAAAATAATTCTTTTCTTAATTGGCAGAAATTGGCCTAGCATTTTAAGTATAAGTTCTTTGACTTACTAGTGAAAAAATATATTTTAGATAGGGGAGATGGGTGTTGGAAGAAAATTTTATAGGGAATTTGGTAAATATAGATTGAATGGGCAAGATGATGAATTTTAACCGAGTAGTTAACTGCTTTACCAGTGCTGATTGTTTCAAAATAGGTCTGTTTTGTCCTATTTACATATAACTTTCTGAGGTTCTTATGAATAACATAGTTGACTATAGTTTTTCCTAACCCTGTTCAGTTGGCAGATCTGTATTCAAAGAGAGCTTAAGATTCCATCCAGTTAAGGTTCTGATTTGAAAAAATATTATCTGCAACAAGGTATGATCTAGTGCTAGCTTAGTAGTGTCTCTCACTACTAAGATATAGGCTGTTTTAGTAAGTTATTTTCAAGAAGTATCATCTTGTTTCTGATTTTGGAGTTGACTAATGCTTTCACACTGTAATGGGCTTCCCTGATAGCTTAGTTGGTAAAGAAGCTGCCTGCAATGCAGGAGATTGAGGTTCAATTCCTGGGTTGGGAAGATCTGCTGGAGAGGGGGATTGGCTACCCACTCCAGTATTCTTGGGCTTTCTTTGAGACTCATCTGGTAAAGAATCTGCCTGCATTCTAGGAGATGTGAGTTCGATCCCTGGGTTGGGAAGATCCCCTGGGGAAGGGAAAGGCTACTCACTCCAATATTCTGGCCTGGAGAATATTATCACCTGTAATAATTTTGTGTGAAAATTATCACACTGTAATAATAATTCTAACAAGAGATAACATTTATCCAGGATTTACTTTGTGCAAAGCACAGAGCTAATCACTGTATATATATTACATTATTAAATCTTAACCAGACTATGAAGCAGGTACTATATTATCTGGTTTTATAGTTAGAGAAACTAAAGCTTAGAGAATCTGAGCCAACTTGCCCAAGATTACTCAGCAAATAAGGTTGGAGTTGGATGGCTTGATTCTGGATCCCAGAGTTTAGATTTCCATGTTATGCCACCTACAAGGTACCAAAATAAAGAAGTAATTTACATTTTAAACTCAAATATGATGAAGATATCCTTTCAATGGTACTTTTCTTGAGGCAGATAATCTCTATAAAGGAACTGAAGCAATTAGAAATACCAATATGAAATGAATCTCAACCTCTTTTTTGACTAAGTACTCTTGAATTTAAAGAAGAAAAAGAAAATTTAAAAACATCAGCTACGTTAAAGACCATTTATTGAAGAGAATAATATACTGTCCTAAAATTGTTTATTTTAGGTATCTATATTGTAATGCAGGACTTAGCAAGAAGAATATTCCAATGATGGTTGCAAATTTAGATCTACTAATACAAGATTTAAGTGCTTAATAAAACAAATTGAAATTTTATAAGAAGGAGGATCATTCAACTTGGGAATCATAAACAAAATGGCCTAAAATTTTCTTAAGTATTTTACCCATAATCGGAATCAATCAAGTGGACTGAATTTGGATTGAAATTAACAACATAGAATCGTGCATTTCACTTTACCTGGACCTTCTGTGTGTTTTTTTTTGGTCTCTGTGTAAGAGGACTAATTGTTTAGTAAGTAGACCTCCATATTTTAATCTTCATTGGGATACAAATGAATGACTTGCTGATTATAGTTGCTGGTTACTATGAAAACATATAGAAAAATTTTTAGTAGATTACAAAAATTTGATATTTTTATCTATTCTTGAAAGAATTTTTGTGAGCTTTAAAATACACATACCCATATATTCTGTCTTTTTTTCTTAAACAGATTAGGGGATAAACCTTAAAAAGTTACTTTTTTAGAGGTTGAAATTTGACATAGTGTTCTGAACATTTATAATGGTTTTAGGCAGTTGGATTCTGTTTAATATTATAGAATAATATCACACAATATCTCAAATTCTGTTTTTAAGCCCTTAACAGAAGTACTTTTATTTTGAGGCCAAGGATTTTGAGTAAATTTATTATAAGCTAGCTTTCATGGCTTAGGAACCCTAATGGGAATAAGTAAGAGTCTTTTCTGTGTGGTAGAATGGGATGGAATTTTAAAGCTGGAAGGGCTTGTGCCCTTCTCTCGTTGAAAACCTGAAATGCACTGAGGTTGCTAAGCTCAGTATATGTCACTCAAACCCACATATTTTCATTCTTCCTCTGGGGCTCACTCTCCTTCCTTAGCATTTGTGTATTTATCTGGTTGTTAGATAAAGGCATATTTAGAGGCACCCTGGAATGTGTTTATATCTTACTTCATTAACTATCAATTTTTTGATTAATAATTTAAAGAAATTTTAAAGTTTCTTTTAATGTATGTTGAAAATGTAGTTTTAAAATTTAAACTAAAAAAATAAATAAAATTTATACTCACTAGGTTTTCCATTGGTTGTTTTTAATTAAAGTAGAAGTAGTAGTTTGTTGACATATTTTTACTGTACTGATAATTTACATTAAACAGTAGTTTAACTTTTCAAATGGTTTATTTCTTGTAACAAATTTGGCCTGTCAATACATTTTTTAAAAAGCCCTTTAAAAAAGTTACTGATTATAATGGGTCAATGTTCTTTAGGATAATGGTGTTCTTAGATGTTACTCAGATTTTTGGGTTTTGGTCCATCAGGCAAAGTAATTATTAAGATTATAGGAAGAGTTTGCCAAGATCTGTTTGTATTAACAAAAAGAAAGATCTGCCAAAGTAGGTAAAGTGCATCATGGTAAACTTTACTTTTTTTTAAATAAATGTACTCTCCTACCAAAACACTGTTTTTAATGCCAGGACTTTTAAAAATGGGCAACTTTATGAAAATGAGTTAATAATCCTTATAGAGTGACTATATAGTCATTGGAAGGTTCAACTGTTTTAGTAGTTTCAGTCCAGTCATTCTAATTAATTTTATTGCTTAAAAATGTTACAGTGAGTTTGCACAGGGCACTTCTCTAGTATTCTCTTGTGTAATTCATGCTGGAAGGGGGCTGCAGCCCTATTTTATAAAAACTATAGTTCTAAGTGTAGGATCTTTTTCCTCTCAAGTCCTGGTTCTTTTCCTGGCAATCACTACTTTTCTGCTTGGGCCTTGGATCAAGAGACACATCACACGTTTCCTTCTTAGGGAAGAAGCCCTTAAGGTTGTGCTTCTCTGGGTTAGCTGTGTAATTGCCCGTTAGGAGAGGGCCAAAAGAATTTTTGCTCAACAGTGCATGTACTAGAACTGCTTTTCCTGTGAATACTGTTTTCAAATCAAACGTGGATAAAACAGAAATGTTTTGAAAAATACTAAATGGAAATGGGGTAGACTGTGCTTTTAGGAAGTATTTTTTCAATTATAATTTCTGTTGAATGAACACATATATTGAACATAAACATTTCTTTTCTGTTTTGTTTTTCAATTCCACAGTCCATGCCGTAACACTGTTTCTAAATATCTTCGGATGCTTGGCTTGGTTTTGTGTTGATCCTCCGAGAGGGGTTGATTTTGGATTGAGTATCCTGTGGTTCTTACTTTTTACCCCTTGTTCATTTGTCTGTTGGTACAGACCACTCTATGGAGCTTTCAGGTAAAATGTTTGTGCTTTAAAATAAGCTCTTTAAACCTGTGAAGTAAATAATTTGTAGTATACCTTAAAGGTAGAAGTGACATATGCTCATGTTTTAAGCTTTTTATTATTGTACAGTATACCTTCAGAAAAGTCCATATATAACATCTCTGTGTATTAAGTCCACCTCTAACTTGCTGTATATTCATTTGACTTTGTAACTAACAATATCCCATTCTTTTCTCACCCTTGAGAAAAAAGACCAAACATGAAAATGAATGAGGGATAAATGAGAACAAACTTGAGTCTTAATATTTGTAAAAGATTCTTTTCCATGAGAACATTTTACTCCTATTTTCGCCTTCAAAAAAAAAGGTCAAAAAAAAAAAGGTCAAAAGTGATGATTAATCCTAATTTTTTAAATGGATCTGGGTAACCTAGCTAAGGTAAATATACACGTAATAGTTAGTGAGTCACTTCACCTAGCAACTTGGTAATTATTTTCTATGTAAATTCGTTTTTGGTTTTTTAAAAGACAGTGACATTTTAAAACCATTTAGACTGTAAGATTAAGTATACTATTTTGCATGATATATTTTAATGAATGGTTAGGATAAACATTTCCTAAATGTGTATTTTGTGGGATATTACTAGGTGTTGTAGAAAAAAATGCTCATTAGCTTAAGTTTGGGAAGTTAAGTGGGATAATAAAACTAAATTAGTTTCTTCATTTCAGAATTTCTTATGTTTCTTTAAGAGCCTAGTGTGCTTTGTGGTATAACCCTGAAACCATTATATGTGTCTGTATGTGGAATATCTTGTTGGGTTATTGCTTTAGAAAATAAACATTGGGAAATGCTGATTTAGATGCTAGCCTTAGATGAGTCCATGCATTCATTTGTTGATCAGCTTGCTTTTATTTGAGTAAACTTGTTTATGAATGACAAACCTTTTTCAGCTCTCATGCACATGGAGCAACATTACTAGGGAATAGGTGTGTATTGTGCAGATGATGTATTAGAGAAATTAGAGGGCCACATTCAGTTGTTTAACTTCTTATTTTCCTTTTCAACAAAAAATGTCTTTGATTATCCAGAATGTGTATCACCGCCTCCCCCACCTCTGCGTAGCCCTCCCAGTCCCCCAAACCCTTGTCAAATGGAATTAGAAATGAAATCATGGAAACGAAAAATGAAAAGGAAGGAAATGGGGAAGATTAGGGAATTCGGAGAAAAAAGTGTCATTCAACAGAAAACTAAATTGGTTAGAAATGGAATGAAGGGAAGAAAATATATGGGCGGAAGTAAGGAAGGAATCTTTGGATCTAATGGAAAATAACAGGTTGGCTGTCAAGGAATGAGAGAGGTACCCCTATAAGATGTAGGTTGGAGAGGAATAAAAGGGACCTATTTACTCCTTGCATGAATAGAAGAGTTCCTGCTGCTCTTTTTCTTGTTATCCTTTTCTTGTGTTATTGAATTTGGTTTGCTAATATTCTATTGGTTTTTACCTCTGTGTTCATTAGGAACAGTGGCCGGTAATTTTCTTTTTTTGTAGTGCAGTTATCTGGCGTTGGTATCAGGGTAATGCTGGCCTCATAAAATGAGTTTGGAAGTGTTCCCTCCTCTTCTGTGTTTTGGAAGAGTTTGAGAAAGATTGTTATTAATTCTTCTTTAAATGTTTGGTGATTTCACTGATGAGACCATGAGGTCCTGGACTTTTGTTTTGGGGAAGTTTTTGATTACTAATTCACTCTCCTTACTAGTAAATGGTCGGTTCAGATATTCTGCTTCCTTATGATTCAGACTTGGCAGGTTGTATGTTTCTAGGAATTTATCCAAGTATAAACTCATGTATTCTTAGTTTCAGTAGTTTCCTTCACTTTCGCCATGTGTACTAGAAAGTTTTTAAAGATTTCATTCTCCTATGAAATTTTGTTAATGTCTGTATGTGCCCACTTCAGTATCTAGAATGCTCTGTGAACCTGTTTTGTATTGCTCATATTTTTCTCTTTGTTATTAATCATATGGTGCAGCTGTTGGTATACTTAACATGACTTGGCTGAATCTGTGGTGAATAAAGAATTGTGGAGGCTTCTGCAAAAACAACAATACAGTATATTAACACATATATATGGAATTTAGAAAGACAGTAATGAGAACCCAACATGGGAGACAACAAAAGGAACGCAGATGTATAGAATAGACTTGTGGACTTTGTGGATGAGGGTAAGGGTGGGATGAGATGGGAGAAGGGCATTGAAGCATGTTAATTGTCATGTGTCTAATCAATCGCCAGCCCAGGATTGATGCTCGGGACTGGTGCAGCGAGATTTCCCCGGGGGGGGGGAGGGAGGAGGGAGGGGGGACCCGGAGGGGAAGCATATGTAAACCCATGGTGATATCATGACAATGTATGGCAAAAACAATAAAAAAAAAAAAAAAAAAGAATTGTGGAGGCTTCTGATGTTGGCCAGTTGTTTCAGAAGTTCACCTTTGCCCTGCTTATCAGCTAGAGGAGAAGTCAGGGGCGAAGCTGAGCTATATTCTATTAAGCCTGACATTAAAGAGGTTTGCAAAAATATAAAGTAATGCTACTCTTTTTGCTTCTCCCACCCCTACAGTTTTCATGAAAGTGTTATTTTATTGTAAGAAATTTCTTATCTAAAAATTAGTTAAATGCTTTAAACTATTTCTCAATTTTAGTTTCTCATTTGGTAAAGCAAGAGCTACAACCCACATAATCAAAAGTTCCTTGTGATGCCCAATAATAAAGAAGTGCTGAGGCCAAAGGTTTGAGAATTGCCTTTCTAATCCTTTTCCCATTAGGGAACACTGCAGAAAAGTCTGTTCTGCTTTCAGAGGCACTTCTATCTTTTTAGTGTCTGTATTTGGTGCATGCCTTGAGGGAAAAGGTGGCTGCATGTTTGGGCCAGTACTAAACCTCTCACTTCTCATTACTCAACATGTGAATCTGCTAAAAGCTCTGTCTTTTCCCTCATAGCAGCGTTCTGTGCAGGCAGAATCCGATTTTCGGCTTATTGTCTTGTATTCAGCAAAAATGAATTGAAACTGTAGAATGTCAGCTTACATTTCTGTAGTTCTCTTGCACTCCAGAACCATGGACTCTCTATCCCTGGATGCTTCAGCAGCTCTTCAGTGGATTTAAGCAGATTTTTTTTTCCTATTTTATCCTACTGTTCTAGTTGCTCTTGGTGGAGATACACACACTACCTTTTTCTCTCATATTTGGAACCATAAAACTAAAATTAATTTGTTTGGCTTTTAGAATTTCCATCCCTGTTTACATTGCTAATCTGTTCTTGCATACTGTCTAGTTTATCCATTAGAACCCATAGCATATTAGTCATAGTTTTTTACATTCCTGATGGTAATTCCAGCATCCTGATGTTATCTGACTGTGATTCTGATGCTTGCTGTATATTTTCAAGCTATGTTTTTTTGCATTTTTGTTATGTCTTGTGATTTTTACTTCATTGCTAGACATAATATACTAGGTAAAAGGAACTAGGCCTTTAGTAATGTGATGGTAAGGTATGGAGAGGGAAGGCATTCTTTGGGCCTGTGAGTAGGTCTGAGTCTCTTACTTAATAGTTAGCCAGTGCCTCTGGACTGTGAACTACGCCACTGCTTCTCAGTCCTTCCTTCTCCTCAGGTGGATAGAGTGGGCTGGAATTGGGTATTTTCGGTTTCCCCATATAGGGTCTCTAAAAATTTTCCCTGTAGCTCAAATGGTAAAGAATCTATCTGCAATGTTCAATCCCTGGGTTGGAAAGATTCTCTGGAAAAGGGAATGGCCACCCACTCCAGTATTCTTGCCTGGAGAATCTCATGGACAGAAGAGCCTGGCGGGCTACAGTTGGTGGGGTCGCCAAGAGTTGAACACGACTGAGCCACTAACACTATCACTACATTATATAGGTCAGGCTGTAATAAAACTTACTTCCAGAGTGAGCTGGGCTCTGGTTGATTAGTTTCTCCTGAGGGCATACCTTGTTAAGAACAGAGTGCTGTAGGCAGGGGTCCCCAACCTCTGGGATCTAATGCCTGATGATCTGAGGTGGAGCTGATGTAATAATAATAGAGATAAAATGCACAATAAATGTAATGCATTTGAATCCCAAAACTACTCCCCCCTCACACACCCCCCCCCCCCCCGCCCCGGCCCGCAATCCGAGGAAAACTTGTCTTCCACGAAACGGGTCCCTGGTGCCAAAAATGTTGGGGACTGCTGCTCTAGGCTGTTCCCAAATGATTCCTTTCCCCCACCTCCTTCCAGAAGCACGAAGGGACTTTTCTCTAAAGAAATCACTCAGAGCCAGGGTGAGCTGTTGTTGGTAAAACTCACAAATGTGTGGATTCCCTGAATGACTGGGTCTCCCTGAGTCTTAACTCTGAGTTGTCCATTCCGAGCCTCCAGCATCTTGTCAGTTACAGTTCGGATATTCCTACCCGGGCAGTGGTTGCTGCAGAGGTTTCTACTTACGGGTTTCTGCTCTAAAAACCTTTGAGTGTCTGTATCCATCTGTCTGTCTCTCCAGTTTGGGGTTGCAGTTTGCCCTCTGCCTTCTCTTCTCTTTCAGATTTAAGAACAGTTGTTGATTTTTCAGTTTGTCCAGCTTTTTACTTGTAGTTAGGATGATATACTATTTCTAAGCTTCTTCCAGGTATACTTTTTATACTGGAAGTATACTGGAAGTTACGTAACTGAGAAGATGTTTCTAAACCAATGAGGAGATTTTGGAAAAGCTATCTTAAACTCTATAAAAACTTCTCTTAATATAATTACAAACAATGCTAAATGGCAGTTCACATGATAAGCATAGGAGGGAATTTTCACTACTTTTTCATGTTCTAAGAAATATATAAAAGCAAATAGAATTTTACTAGGCCTCAAATAATGGTAAGAAATTGATAAAATGGTCAAAGCAATACGAGAAAGTTGCATCAGAGGTAAGGTAAATAGCATAAGCAAAAGTGACTGAGGTAGTGTTGTTCAGAATGTATTTGAGAGAAAATGATCAGAATATCTGGATGATCCCAAAGTTTCAGGAATGGAGACAGTATGAGGAAGACAATGGTTAAGGAACACAGAAGTTATTTTGTAGAATACCTTCAATGCAAGGCAACAATCATAAACATTTTCCTTTGAACCCATGATCTTTGCTCCCCCTTCCCTACCTTAATCCAATATCTCTCCCTTCATCTGTTTTAAAAAATGTTTTATTTAAATGAAAGTTTCTGTAGGTAAAAACAATATGTGAATTTGTTATACTTTAGAAAACTGGAGCCTTTTGTGTTATTTTTCAACAGTTGCTATTAAATTTTTATTTTACAAAAAAAAATAAATAAATAAAAGCAAGCTACCTCTGGGAAGTAGCCAGTATTTTTCTCCTATTCCTTTATAATATCCTTTGTGATTTCATACCTTTTTTGTTAGAATATTTTGCTAATTGAAATTAGAAATTAAATATAATTGAAATATAAAATCATTTTAGCATCCTGAAAAATGTTATATTAGCATATGAGCCAGGAAGTCAATTTAATTTTTTCTATAGAAAGATACTTGATATTTGATTTTAAGTGTAAAAACATTCAAAGCTCTGGAATTGATATTAGTCCATTTTCATATTGTTTAAATAGTCTTCCAAGTGAGTTTAATGTAGGTTAAAATACTTCCTTTTGTAATTAACTTTTTCATGCTATTTGTTTAACCAGAAAAAGAGAATTTTTCTTTTTTGATTCCAAAGTGAAGTCTCAAATTACATTAATCCCAAGGGAAGATAATATTCTTTCTATCCCTGCAAGAAGAACCTACTGTTTAGTTTCTTACATTGTATTCTGTGAATATATAGTGCTTTATGGTCTACAAGTCTTGTTCAGTACTTCATATTGTTTAATGTTTATAATCTCTCCAGTGGATCATGAGTTGCTGAGATTTTCACCTAGGCCTTTGGACTGGAAATTTAGGGCTCCTGTGCTCCTTTCTATTGTATTATGTTTACATTATTATTTAATTTGAAGAAGTCTGAGTAACTTAGTGATCTCCATTCAGTGGCTAATTAATTTTAGATTATAGCTGCACCTTGAACAACATGGGTTTCAACTGCTTGAGTCCACTGATATGTGGATTTTATTCAATGAATACTACTGTAGTACTACTTGGTCCATAGTTGGTTGAACCTGCTCATTGGAACGTTGGATACAGGGAGCTAACTGTAAAGTTATATGCAGATTGGTTAGAGGTTAGTGTCTTTAACCCTTTGTTCAAAGGTCAGCTATATTTACTGGCAATTTTTATTTCTTGAATAGTTCTTTAGCAGAAGTAGTTAAGAGACTACTATTTGTTACAAAGTTCTATACCAGTTGAGTGTTGAGAATGAGAAGGAAAATGGCTTGTTTATTTTTATATGGTTTATTTTATAATAGTTTTTCTAATGTGATGAAAGGACCCTAGGTTTTCTCCTTTCAGAAAGTTTAAGGTTCTCCCTTTTCTAACTATATATCTGTATGAAGCCAATTTTTTTAAAATTTCAACCATAATAACATACAATAGGTTGAAGGCAGACCTGATATGAAAATTTATATAGAATATATCCTTGTTAAGGATTTAAAAACTCTGAAACTAACACCTCCTTCTGTATGCCCTTGAAAGAATATATATTCTGGTTTGATTGGGTGCAGTGTTCTGTAAATATCAGTGTCGTCAAAATGTTGATAGAGTTGTTCAGATCTTCTGTATTCATACTGATATTTTGCTTGCTTGTTTTGTCAATTCCTGGGAATTGACAGAGTGTTGAAATTTTCAACTTTAATAATGGAGTTTTCTCTCTTTTAGTTCTGTCTTCATGTAGTTGGACAGTGTTGTTAAATAGATATATATGTTTTCTTTATGCTTTGAATTCTTTATGTAGTGTCCCTCATTATCCTGGGTAATAATCCTTTTTTTGTCATCTATTTTATCTGATATCACTACAACTGTTCCAGCTTTCTTTTAATTTATATTTGCATATTATATCTTTTTTCTTTACTTTTAACCTATAAATGTTTTTATATTTATAATTACTTTTTTTTTTGTGGACTGCCTTTACTTGGGTCTTGCATTCACATTGGCAGTCTATATTAATGATGTATTTCTTAGGTTCTTTTTATTCTAATGCCTTTACATCACCTGCATCATCAAGAATTTCATGTATTATTTGATTCTGGTAGTAATGAAGTTATCAACCTGTGCCAAACATTTTCAAGATTTTATCAGAAGCCAGATGTCACTTCTGTATGTAGAATGTGTGAGCAAAACTGTTTGCACTGCAGTATTGTGCAATAGAGGTACCAGCAACTAACATTTATTGATCGTTTCCTTTGTGCCTCTACATTCCCTGCTTAGCCCTTTACAGGTATTATTTCATCCATATAAAAGTAGATTCCATTGTTATTCCTGTTTTGCAAATAGAAAATCTCAGATTTAGGTCTAAATTTTCCTTGAAGTTACATAATTTTAGCTGGGAGAGTCTGGATTCAAACTCAGTCCTATCTCTAAAGCTACATGCTCTTAATGACTACTCTTGAGTTACTTACTAAAGGTAAAACATTTAGTACTTTAGTTAAGTTGTACCGATTTATTGTAGTTAAATGAATTGCTCTCCCTTTTAAAATAATGAAATACTTTGTCTTCCCTGTTTTGCCAAATTGTAGTTGTAATATCTCTGATATTGATATGTAATGTGAAATAAGCTGTATAATGGTCATATAAATCTGTATGCTGAGATTTTTAATAATTTAGGGAGAAACATTTTTTTATGAAAGTTGTACTATACTTGGTGGTCTGTTATTTGAAGACATTAAGCAAAAACAAGTGGCTTATTTGAGATTGTTTTCCAATAGGCTTTGATGTGGAAGAACCAGGATGGCAAGCAGTAGGAAGCGTCTATTAGTTATTTAGTCTGATGAAGAATTGGGTTACTTAGTTGGATTTATTATGAATAAATATTCAAAACACCACAAATACTTTGTTGTAAACTTAGGCCAGTTACAATTGAAAACTACTTAGTTTAAATCAATTGATCGTGCTTTTCTAACTATAGTTCTACTTGTTCTTTGGCTTAAAATGGCTGTTTACAAGCTGGGTTGTTTACACAGTCTGCTTCCTAACCTGTTTCTATGAACAAGTCCCATCACCTTTGGTTTTGGATGTTGTTGTTGTTCAGTTGCCAAGTTGTATCCCACTCTTTGTGACCCCATGGACTCCTCAGCATGCCAGGCTTCCCTGTCCCTCACCATCTCTTGGAGTTTGCCCAAGTTCATGTCTTTTGAATCAGTGATGCCATCCAACCATCTCATCCTCTGTCACCCTCTTTTCCTTCTGCCTTCAGTTTTACCCAGCATCAGGGTCTTTTCAATAAGTCAGCTATTTGCATCAGGTGGCCAAAGTATTGGAGTTTCAGGGTCAGCATCAGTCCTTCCAACGAGTATTCAGAGTTGATTTCCTTTAAGATTGACTGGTTTGATCTCCTTGCTGTCCAAGGGACACTCAAGAGTCTTCTCCAGCACCACAGTTCGAGAGCATCAACTCTTCGGTGCTCAGCCTTCTTTATGGTCCAGCTCTCATATCCATACATGACTACTGGAAAGACCATTCAATTCAGTTCAGCCACTCAGTCATGTCCGACTCTTTGCCACCCCATGGACTGCAGCATGCCAGGCCTCCCTATCCATTGCCAACTCCCAGAGTTTACTCAAAACTCATGTCCATTGAGTCAGTGATTCCATCCAGCCATGTCATCCTCTGTCATCCCCTTTTCCTTCTGCCTTCCATCTTTCCCAGCATTAGGGTCTTTTCAAATGAGTCAGTTCTTTGCATCAGGTGGCCAAAGTGTTGGAGTTTCAGCTTCAGCGTCAGTCTTTCCAATGAACATTCAGGACTGATCTCCTTTAGGATGGACTGGTTGGATCTCCTTGCAGTCCAAGGGACTCTTCAAGGGTCTTCTCCAACACCACAGTTCAAAAGCATCAATTCTTCAGTGCTCAGCTTTCTTTACAGTCAACTCTCACATCCATATGTGACCACTGGAAAGACCATAGCCTCGACTAGACAGACCTTTGTTGGCAAAATAGGGAGTCTTCACTTTTTAACACATTGTTTAGGTTTGTCATAGCTTCCCTGCCAGGAAATAGTTGTCTTCTAATTTCATGGCTGCAGTCACCATCTGTAGTGCTTTTAGAGCCAAAGAAGAGGAAATCTGTCAGTGCTTCCACCTTTTCCCTTTCTATTTTCCATGAAGTGATGGGACCGGATGCCATGATCTTAGTTTTTTTAATATTGAATTTTAAGCTGTCTTTTTTACTCTCTCCTTCACCCTCATCAAGAGGCTCTTTAGTTCTTCTTAGCTTCTGCTATTAGAGTGGTATCATCTGCATATCTGATATTTCTCCCAGCAATATTGATTCCAGCTTGTAATTCATCCACCCTGGCATTTTGCATGATGTGCTCTGCATATAAGTTAAATAAACAGGAAGACAATAAACAGCCTTGTCATTCTCCTCTCTCAATCCTGAATCAGTCAGTTTTCCTATACAAGGTTCTGTATGTTGCGTCTTGACCTGCATACAGGTTTCTCAGGAGACAGGTAGGATAGTCTTGTATTCCCATCTCTTTAAGATTTTTCCAGTTTATGATCCACACAGTCAAAGGCTTGAGTACTGTCAGTGCAACAGAGGTAGATGTTTTTCTGGAATTCCCTTGCTTTGTCTATGATCCAGCAATGCTGTTATACATCATGTACACCTGTGATGGTGTTTTTTCCTCCTGGACCTTTTAAAATTTTTTTTTATTTTTATAATGTATTTATTTTTTAATTGAAGGATAATTGCTTTACAGAATTTTGTTTTCTGTCAAACATCAGCATGAATCAGCCATAGGTGTACATATGTCCCCTCCCTTTTGAACCTCCCTCTCATCTTCCTCCCCATCTCACCCCTGTTGGTTGTTACACAGCTCCTGTTTGAGCCTCCTGAGATATACATATCACTCTCTCCTCCCCTCTCCCTGTGTTCATAAGTCTGTTCTGTATGACTGTTTCTCCATTGATGCCTTGCAGATAAGTTCATCAGTACTGTCTTTCTAGATTCCATATTTATGTGTTAGTATATGATATTCATCTTTCTCTTTCTGACTTCAGTCTGTATAATAGGCTCTAGATTCATCCACCTCATTAGAACTGACTCAAAGGCGTTCCTTTTTATGGCCGAGTACTACTCCATTGTGTATATGTATCACAGCTTCTTTATCCATTCATCTGCCGATGGACATCTAGGTTGCTTCCATGTTCTAGCTATTGTAAATAGTGCTGCAGTGAACTTTGGTGTACTTGTGTCTTTTTCAGTTTTGGTTTCCTCAGGGTATATGCCTGGAGTGGGATTGCTGAGTCGTATGGTGGTTTTATTCCTAGTTTTTTAAGGAATCCCCATACCATCTTCCATAGTGGTTGTATCAGTTTGCATTCCCACCAACAGTGCAAGAGTGTTCCCTTTTCTCCACACCCTCTCCAGCATTTACTGTTTGTAGACTTTTTGATGATGGCCATTCTGACCAGTGTGAGGTGATATCTCATTGTGGTTTTGATTTGCATTTCTTCTAATAATGAGCGATGTTGAGTATCTTTTCATGTGTTTGTTAGCCATCTGTATGTCTTCTGCCCATTTTTTGATTGAGCTGTTTGTTTTCCTGATGTTGAGCTATACAAGCAGCTTATATATTTTGGAGATTAATCCTTTGTCAGTTGTTTCATTTGCTGTTATGTTCTCCAGTTCTGAGGGTTGCCTTCTTACCTTGTTTATAGGTTCCTTTGCTGTGAAAAAGCTTTTAAGTTTAACTAGGTCCCATTTGTTTACTTCTGTTTGTATTTCTGTTACTCTAGGAGGTGGGTCAGAGAGGATCTTGCTGATTTATGTCATCAAGTGTTCTGCCTTTGTTTTCCTCTAAGAGTTTTATAGTTTCTGGTCTTAATCTTTAGGTCTTTAATCCATTTTGAGTTTATCTTTGTGTATGGTGTTAGGAAGTGTTCTAATTTCATTCTTTTGCATGTAACTGTCCAGTTTTCCCAGTACCACTTATTGAAGAGGTTCTCTTTTCCCCATTGTATGTTCTTGCCTCCTTTGTCAAAATAAGGCACCCATAGGTGCATGGGTTTATTTCTGGGCTTTCTATCTTGTTCCATTGGTCTATATTTCTGTTTTTGTGCCAGTACCATACTGCCTTAACTGTAGCTTTGTAGTATAATCTGAAGTCAGGAAGGTTGATTTCTCCAGCTCCATTCTATTTTTCTTAAGATTACTTTGGCTATTTGGAGTCTTCTGTGTTTCCATATAAATTGCGAAATTTTTTGTTCTAGTTCTGTGAAAAATGCCATTGGTAATTTCATAGGGATTGCATTGAATCTGTAGATTACATTTGGTAGTATAGTCATTTTCAAAATATTGATTCTTCCTACCCAGGAACATGGTATATATCTGTATCTGTTGATGTTGTGTTTGGTTTCTTTCATCAGTGTCTTATCATTTTCTGTATACAGTTCTTTTGTCTCTTTAGATAGGTTTATTCCTAGATATTTCATTCTTTTTGTTGTAGTGGTGAATGGGATGATTCCTTAATTTCTCTTTCTGTTTTTTCGTTGTTATTATATAGGAAGTCATTTCTGTATATTGATTTTGTATCCTGTGACTTTGCTAAATTCACCGACTAGCTCTAGTAATTTTCTGATACTATCTTTAGGGTTTTCAGTGTATAGTATCATGTCATCTGCAAGCAGTGAGAGCTTTACTTCTTTTCTGATCTGGATTCCTTTTATTTCTTGATCTTCTCTGATTGCTGTAGCTAGGATTTCCAGAACTATGTTGAATAATAGTGGGGAGAGCGGATCTCCTGGCCCCTTATTGATTCCGGCTCTGGTATAGCCTTCCGCTTGAGGCGGCCAGAGGAGTCGGGGCTTGGAGTGGCGGAGGTGGTTATATGGCTCTGTAAGAGCTTCTCAGCTTTACCTGGCTTTTAAAGCAGTTTGGATGAACTTGAAATTCATGGAATGATTATATCATTTAAGTTTACACTTTACAGAATGTTCTACTATTTAGTATGTGGGAAATTATTTATACTTAATGTGCTTTCTGCTCTATAACAACCTCATTTTTTTTGCATACAAGTCTTTAATAAATTTTCGGCTTCTGGCAGGGAACTACAACTGGTATTGTAAAATTGTTTTCACAGGGAAGTCAGATTCACTTTTTTATATTGTTTTGAAGTGAGGAAGTATATTTTAAGAAACTCTTTGCGTAGTTAAAAACAGAGCAACTGTTTGAAAATTGGAATTTGACTGATTTTACATTTGTAATAATTTGGATAGATGAGGTAGAGGAAGATGTGTGCACTCTTGGAAGTTAAAGTCCAGATGGTTCAGTAATTGCTGGCATGTGGAATTTATACCTTAGAGAAAGCATTTTAAAAATAATCATTTATATTAGTGTGTTAAGTGTATATGAGATTATTTTTACTGTCTTATTGTCCAGAAGCAGAAAGATGGGTTGATCAAATGAAGCAAAAAATGTCTGTTAAAAAATACGTTTAGCTTCCTTAAATAGTAAAAGTAGAAAAAACGAGAGACTCTGAGGTTTCTGTTTCATCAGTTTAGTATACTAGCTGTGCATCTTTCTACTTTTACTATTTAAGGAGGGTAAATATATTTCTCTATAGGCTTTGTCTGCCTCATTTAATCAACCAACTTTTTCTTTCTGGACAAGAAGACAGTAAAATTCATTTCATAGCTGTGCTTTTATATGAACTAACTATATGTATGGGAGCTTCCTTGGTGGCTCAGCGGTGAAGAATCCACCTGCCAGTGCAGGAGACGCAGGTTCACAGGTTCAGTCCCTTAGTCAGTAATATCCCCTGGAGGAGGAAATGCAGCCCACTCCACTATTTCTGCTTGGGAAATCCCATGAACAGAGAAGCCTGGCGGGCTATAGTTCGTGGGGTCACAAAAAGAGCTGGACAGGGCTTAGTGACTAAACAGCAACAGCAACAGCTATACATATAAAGGAGGAACGTGAAGCAATCTTTACATTACTTCATTACTATTTGAGAGCAATATTTTAGAAATACTTTCCTTTTATTAGGACAGCTTAATTTTTAAAATTTATTTTTAATTGAAGGATAATTGCTTTACAGTACTGTGTTGGTTTCTGCCATGCATCAGCCACAGGCATACATATATCCCCTCCCTCTTGAACCTCCTGCCCTGGTCCCACCCTGTCCCACTACTCTTAAGTTGTCACGGAGTACCAGCTTTGAGCTCTTGCATCATAACAGCGAGTTCTCACTGCCTATCTGTTTCTGTATGGTAGTGTATATGTTTCCGTGTTATTCTCTCCATTTGTCCCACACTCTCCTTCCCCCTCCTGTGTCCACAAGTCTGTTCTCCATGTCTGTGCCCTGCAAGTAGGTTCATCAGTGCCATCTTTCTGGATTTCATATATATGTGCATTAAAATATGATACCTATTTTTCTGACTTCACTCTGTATGATAGGCACTAGGTTCATCCACCTCATTAGAACTGACTCAGATGCATTCCCTTTTATGGCTGAGTAATATTCCATTGTATAAAAAATATGCCACAGCTTCTTTATCCATTCATTTGTCAGTGGACATCAGGTTGCTTCTGTGTCTTGGCTGCATTTTACATTGGGATGCATATGTCTTTTTCAGTTAATGGTTTCCTCAGGGTATATGCCCAATAGTAGAATTGTTGCTTCATATGGTAGTTTTATTCCTAGTATTTTAAGGAATCTCCATACTGCCCTCCGTAGTGGTTGTATCAATCCACATTCCCACCAATGGTGCAAGAGGGCTCCCTTGTCTCCACACCCTCTCCAGCATTTATTGTTTGTAGATTTTTTGATGATGGCCATTTTGACTGGTGTGAGATGATTCTTCAGTGTAGTTTTGATTTGCATTTCTCTAACAATGGACGATGTTGAAAATCTTTTCATGTGCTTTTTAGCCATATGTATATCTTCTTTGGAGAAATGTCTATTTAGGTTCTCTGCCCAATTTTTGATTGAGCTGTTTGTTTTCCTGATGTTGAGCTGTACAAGCTGCTTATATATTCTGGAGATTAATCCTTTGTCAGTTGTTTTATTTGCTATTATTTTCTCCCACTCCAAGGGTTGTCTTTTAATCATGTTTATAGTTTGCTTTAAACTATAAATTTAAAGTTTAAAGTTGCTGCGTAACTTTTCAGCTTAATTAAGCCCCATTTATTTTTATTGCAAAGAGGATCTTGTTGTGATGCATTTTGAAGAGTGTGCTTCCTTTATTTTCCTCTAAGAGAGCTTCATAGTTTCTGGCCTTACATTTAAGACTTTAACCCATTTTGAGTTTATTTTTGTGTATGATAGGAAGTGCTCTCGTTTCATTCTTTCACATATCAGTTCAGTTTAGTCTCTCAGTCGTGTTGGACACTTTGCAACCCCATGAACTGCAGCTTGCTAGGCCTCCCTGTCCATCACCAGCTCCCGAGTCTACCCAAGCCCGTGTCCATCGAGTCAGTGATGCCATCCAGCCATCTCATCCTCTGTCGTCCCCTTCTCCTCCTGCCCTCAATCCTTCTGAGCATCAGGGTCTTTTCCAGTGAGTCAACTCTTGGCATGAGATGGCCAAAGTATTGGAATTTCAGCTTCAACATCAGTCCTTCCAATGAACACCCAGGACTGATCTCCTTTAGGATGGACTGGTTGGATCTGCTTGTAGTCCAAGGGACTCTCAAGAATCTTCTCCAACACCACAGTTCAAAAGCATCAATTCTTCAGCGCTCAGCCTTTTTCACTGTCCAACTCTCACACTATACATGACAACTGGAAAAACCATAGCCTTGACTAGATGGACCTTTGTTGGCAAAGTAATGTCTCTGCTTTTCAATATGCTATCCAGGTTGGCCATAACTTTCCTTCCAAGGAGTAAGCGTCTTTTGATTTCATGGCTGCAGTCACCATCAGCAGTGAGTTTGGGGCCCAAAAAATAAAGTCTGATACTGTTTCCCCATCTATTTCCCATGAAGTGATGGGACCAGATGCCATGATCTTAGTTTTCTTAATGTTGAACCTTAAGCCACCTTTTTCAAACTGTCCTCTTTCACTTTCAGCAAGAGTCTTTTTTGTTCCTCTTCACTTTCTGCCATAAGGGTAGTGTTGTCTGCATATCTGAGGTTATTGATATTTCTCCTGGCAATCTTGATTCCAGCTTGTGCTTCTTGCAGCCCAGTGTTTCTCATGATGTACGCTGCATATAAGTTAAATAAGCAGGGTGATGATATACAGCTTTGACGTACTCCTTTTCCTATTTGGAACCAGTCTGTTGTTCCATGTCCAGTTCTAACTGTTGCTTCCTGACCTGCATACAGGTTTCTCAAGAGACAGGTCAGGTGGTCTGGTATTCCCATCTCTTTCAGAATTTTCCACAGTTTTTGTGATCCACACAGTCAAAGGCTTTGGTATAGTCAGTAAAGCAGAAGTAGATGTTTTTCTGGAACACTCTTGCTTTTTTGATAATCCAGTGGATGTTGGCAGTTTGATCTCTGGTTCCTCTGCCTTTTCTAAAACCAGTTTGAACATCTGGAAGTTCACTGTTCATGTATTGCTGAAGCCTGGCTTGGAGAATTTGAGCATTACTTTACTAGCGTGTGGGATGAGTGCAATTGTGTGGTAGTTTGAGCATTCTTTGGCATTGCCTTTCTTTGGGATAGGAGTGTAAACTGCCCTATTCCAGTCCTGTGGCCATTGATGAGTTTTCCAAATTTTCTGACATATTGAGTGCAGCATTTTCACAGCATCATCTTTTAGGATTTTAAATAGCTCAACTGGAATTCCATTACCTCCACTAGCTTTGTTTGTAGTGATGCTTTCTATGGCCCACTTGACTTCACCTTCCAGGATGTCTGGCTCTAGGTGAGTGTGAGTGATCACACCATCGTAATTATTTGAGTTGTGAAGATCTTTTTTGTATAGTTCTTCTGTGTATTCTTGCTACCTCTTCTTAATATCTTCTGCTTCTGTTAGGTCCATACCATTTCTGTCCTTTATCGAGCCCATTTTTGCATGAAATGTTCCCTTGGTATCTCTAATTTTCTTGAAAAGATCTCTAGTCTTTCCCATTCTGTTGTTTTCCTTTATTTCTTTGCACTGATCGCCAAGGAAGCCTTTCTTATCTCTCCTTGCTGTTCTTCGAAATTCTGCATTCAGATAGGAATATCTTTCCTTTTCTCCTTTGCTTTTCGCTTCTCTTCGCAGCTATTTCTAAGGCCTCCTCAGACACCCATTTTGCTTTTTTGCATTTCTTTTTCTTGGGGATGGTCTTAATCCCTGTCTCCTGTACAGTGTCACGAACCTCCATCCATAGTTCATCAGGCACTCTGTCCATCAGATCTAGTCCCTTAAATCTATTTCTCACTTCCACTGTATAATTACAAGGGATTTGATTTAGGTCATACCTGAATGGTCTAGTAGTTTTCCCTACTTTCTTCCATTTAATTCTGAATTTGGTAATAAGGAGTTCATGATCCGAGCCACAGTCAGCTCCTAGTCTTGTTTTTGTTGACTGTATAGAGCTTCTCCATCTTTGCCTGCAAAGAATATAATCAGTCTGATTTCGGTGTTAATAATCTGGTTTTGTCTGTGTGTAGAGTCTTCTCTTGTGTTGTTGGAAGAGGGTGTTTGCTATGACCAGTGTGTTCTCTTGTCAAAACTCGATTAGCCTTTGCCCTACTTCGTTCTGTACTCCAAGGCCAAATTTGCCTGTTACTCCAGGTGGTACTTGACTTCCTACTTTTGCATTCCAGTCCCCTATAATGAAAGGGACATCTTGTTTGGGTGTTAGTTCTAAAAGATCTTGTAGGTCTTCATAGAACCATTCAACTTCAGCTTCTTCAGCGTTACTGGTTGGGCATCGGCTTGGATTACCGTGGTATTGAATGGTTTGCCTTGGAAACTGAACAGAGATCATTCTGTCATTTTTGAGATTGCATCCAAGTACTGCATTTTGGACTCTTTTGTTGACCATGATGGCTACTCCATGTCTTCTAAGGGATTCCTGCCCACAGTAGTAGGTATAATGGTCATCTGAGTTCAGTTCACCCATTCCAGTCCATCTTAGTTCACTGATTCCTAGAATGTCAACGTTCACTCTTGCCATCTCCTGTTTGACCACTTCCAGTTTGCCTTGATTCATGGACCTAACATTGTAGGTTCCTATGGAGTATTGCTCTTTACAACATTGGACCTTGGTTCTATCACCAGACACATCCACAACTAGGCATCGATTTTTGCTTTAGCTCCATCCCTTCATTCTTTCTGGAATTATTTCTCCACTGATCTCCAGTAGCATCTTGGGCACCTACCGACCTGGGGAGTTCATCTTTTTGCATTTTCACACTGTTCATGGGGTTCTCAAGGCAAGAATACTGAAGTGGTTTGCCATTCCCTTCTCCGATGGACCACATTCTGTCAGACTTCTCCACCATGACCCGTCCGTCTTGGGTGACCCCACATGGCATGGCTTAGTTTCACTGAGTTAGACAAGGCTGTGGTCCGTGTGATCAGACTGGCTAGTTTTCTGTGATTGTGGTTCTAGTATGTCTGCCCTCTGATGCCCTTTGGCAACGCTTACCCTCTTGCTTGGGTTTCTCCTACCTCTGCCGTGGGTATACATGGGTGTCTCTTCACGGCTGCTCCAGCAAAGTGCAGCCACTGCTGCTTACGTTGGAGGACGGGTATCTCCTCACAGCCGTCCCTCCTGACCTTGATCGTGGAGTAGCTCCTCTTGGCCCTTGGGCATGGGGTAGTTCCACTCAGCCGTACCTTGGGTGTGAGGTAGCTCCTCTCGGCCGTGCTTCTGGCCAGTTTTCCCAGCACTACCTATTGAAGAGGCTGTAAGACAGCTTTTAAAAACATTTTATTAGGTAGATTCAGCTTCTAGAATTTATCTGTGAGTTTGGAACTAACTAGAAAGATCCCTGTTAGGTAACTGAAATAGCTGTTGTGATGCCTTGAGACATTATTCTATTTATGAAACTTATCAGAGTTTATGTTACGTATGTCATTTTAACCATTCTGATACTCTGGTTTCTTGGTACACAGGTAATAAAGCAAAAACATTAACAAGAAAAAAGAACATATATATGTATGAGCCATGCTCATATTAATATAAACAAATGATTGTTAAATAAATGAAGCAGAAGGGATAAATCTTCCCTAATGAAGACTTCCAAAAATGTGTTTTGGGGTTGGAATAGTCACTGGGATGAGCAGAAATGGAGTAAACTTTGGACAGTTGAAAATCTTGCCTAAAAATCAAATTCAACAGTATGTTTAAAGATACTGTGTCAGGATCAAATGAGTGTAGCTTATTCTAGGAGTTCAAGATTGGTTTAAGATTAGAAAATTAGTTCTTGTAATTCACCATATCATCTTAATTGATGCAAAAGAAACATTTGACAAAATCCAAGAACCTTCACTTTCATAATAAAAACACTCAAAGTTGGAATAAAAGGTAACTTTCTCAACTTGATAAAGGGCATCTATGAAAAACTGTAACATTTAACATCATACTTAATGGTGAAGGACTAAAAGCTTTCTGTTTAAGATCAAGAACAAGATAAAGATGTTTATTACCACCTATTTTAAACTTTGTAGTAGAGGTTCTCAACAGTATAAACATGTCAGAAAACCAAGTAAGAAGCCTCAAATTAGAAAGGAAGGAGTTAAACTTACTTTATTCACAGATTAAGTAATCATCTATGTAGAAAATATGAATGGAGAGATATACCTGGTTAATGGATTGGAAGACTCAACATTATTATATGGTGTGAATTCTCTCCAAATGGATCTATAGATGCAATGCAATCCCTATAAAAATCCCTTTAGATTATTTTATAGAAATGAACCAGGTGATTCTAAAAAGTATATAGAAATGTAATAGCCTAGAATAGCCAAAACAATTTTGAAAAATGACAGCAAAGTTGGAAGATTAACATACCTAATTTGAAGACATACTAGAAAACTTAAGCAATCATAATGGTGTGATACTGATATAAAGGTTGTCAAATAGAACAATGAGACAGAATGTCCAGAAATAAACCCACTCATATATAGATAAGGGATTTTTTTTAGAAAGGTACAAAGGTAATGTAGTGCAGAAAGAATAATCTTTAAAGAAATGATGTTGGAATAATTGCATTTATATGTGCAAAAAAAGAACTTTAATCCATCCCTCATACTATATCTTAAAACAACTAAAAAAAGGGACATAAACTTAAATGTTAAACCAACAAATAGAAAACTTCTTGAGAAAACAAGAAAATCTTTGTGTCTTGTCTTTGGCACAGATTTCTCAGATAAAACAATAAAATCAAGGTTCATAAAAGGGCAAATTGATAAACTTGAGTCCATAAAAAGACAAAACTTTGTTCTTTAAAAGACATTCTTAAGAGAATAAAAAGATAAGCCACAATCTGGGAGAAAATTTTGCAAAGCATTTATCTGATTAAAGAGACCTGTGGAGAAAGCAATGGCACCCCACCCCAGTCCTCTTGCCTGGAGAATCCCATGGATGGAGCAGCCTGGTAGGCTGCAGTCCATGGGGTCGCTAAGAGTTGGACACGACTGAGTGACTTCACTTTCACTTTTCCCTTTCATGCACTGGAGAAGGAAATGGCACCCCACTCCAGTGTTCTTGCCTGGAGACTCCCAGGGACGGGGGAGCCTGGTGCACTGCCGGCTGTGGGGTCGCACAGAGTCGGACACGACTGAAATGACTTGGCGGCAGCAGCAGCAGCATATTCTAACTCACAAAACTCAACAGTAAGGGGAAAAAGCAAATTAAAACCTTGGAAAAATATTTTGATAGTTCACCAAAGGAGATATATGCATGACAAAAATGTGGATGAAAATGTGCTCAACATTAGTTATTAGGTTGAGCTAAAATTCAAATTTAAATTGAGTTACCACTATACAACTCTTAGAGTGGTTAAAATTTAAGGAATTGATTGTGTCAAGTCTTAATGAGATGTGGAGGTACTAGAATTCTCATATACTGCCACTGAGAGTATGAAGTAGAACAGCTCTTTTGGAAAACAATTCTACAGTTTCTTAAAAAGTTAAACTTATATCTAACATGGGTTCTAGCCATTCCACTTCTAGGTAATTATTTACCAGGAGAAAAATAAATGGATAGTCATATGTGGACATATACATGAATATCCATGGCAGCTCTGTTTGTAGAAGGAGAAACTATAAACAACCTAACTGTCCATCAATAGATGAATGAATAAGTAAACTGTAGCATACTATGCAATGGAATACTACTCAGCAGTGAAGAGGAATGGACTTTTGTTACTTGTGTTACATTTTTGCATACATGGCAACAACATGAGTGAACTGGAAAATAACTGTGCTGAATGAAAGCAGGCAGACTAGGAAAAATGTATGCTGTTTGATACCACTTAAATAAAACTCTTGAAATATGTAACTATTGTGACAGAAAGCAGTGGGTGGGGAGGGAGGAAGTAACCAGGTACACAGATTTTGGACCATGTTCACTATTTAGATTAGGAAAGGTTCATGGTTATATACTTAAGTCAAACCTTGCAGAATTGTATATTTTAAATACTTACAGTTTATTATATGTTAATTATAATTCAGTAAAGCTATTTAATAAAAAAGGAAAACAAAATAATTTTTATTTTGCCAAGATGTTTTGTGGTGCAGTTGGAAATAAGTGAGAATAATAATAATAACGTTGTCTAACATTTGGGTAGACAGTGCAGGTAGTTGCCACGGATATTTTTAAAAATGTTCTTTAACTTTGTATGTCATTTACATGTGAGTGAAAGGGGATTGAGAAGAATGATGACATTTTCTCTTTCTTTTTCTCCCTACTCCCCCTCTTTTCCCCTTTTTAAAAACAGGAGTGACAGTTCATTCAGATTCTTTGTATTCTTTTTCGTCTATATTTGTCAGTTTGCTGTACATGTACTCCAGGCTGCAGGATTTCATAACTGGGGTAACTGGTAAGTCATTTACTTTAATTACTCTAGTTACAATCTCTTCTTATATCTTAATATAATTTTTGAATTCCTAAAAATATTTGACATAGAAAAACCAGATTAGCAAAAGTAAACAAATATTAAAAGATGTAATTAAAAAATTTCCTAAGGACTACCCTTTGAAAGGAATTTAAGAAAAGAGTACTTGTTATGTGTTGAGTGCTATTTTAGGTATGTAAACGTGTATTCTCCTAGACACATCACTGCAAGCACACGTGCGCATGTCTGGAAAGTAGAGTCACTGCGCGCGCGTTAAGGAGCTGTCTTTAAACAATTGAGTCATTCTTAGCATGGCAGAGGCTCACTCAGCAGGGGACCCTCAGGAACTGAGACTGTTTAGACCCTGGTTAGAAGGTCATGGATTTTATATCTCTCTTCAGATATTGTGGAGCTGACGTTCTTTGAGTGAAATGGTACATAGAAGAATACATATTTATAGAATCATCCCTCTCTCTCTTATAACTGTTGCATACAGTTGAATTTTTGTAAGCTAAAAGCATATACAAAGCAACTTTGCTGCACTATGTATGTAAACTAAACCGATCATGTAAGTAGAGTGTATTTGAAGTATGTGACTACTGAATTAGAGTAGACACTAAAATACAACTGTTGATAGCTTTGCAGATCTAACAAGCACATATACATGCATAGAATTTATTACGGTATGTTAAATCAGTTCTAGGAAAAAATGTTCTTTATCACCTAAAAAGTTTTAGTCTTTATCATTTGACAGAAAAAAAGAGATATTTTAAATGTTTAATTAAAAAAAATACCCTGTTTATGTTAAAAGTACTTTTTTATTTAAAATGAAGCCAAAATAATTTCTTTTGCTTTTTAGTCCAGACTTAGGAAAAAGTGTTAGAACTAAGCATAGAAGCCTGAGAGGGGACTAAACAGCACAGGAACTGCTAGTGAGGGTGCGTGCAAGCTGACCTGTTACAAGATAGATCTCATGTAATTCAGCAGACTTTAAAAAGTAAGCAGTTTATCCTGAGATAATTGAGTCACAGACTCGATAAGAAATAATGAGAGATCCCCAAGTGTCCTTTATTTAGCATCCCCCAGTGCTGACATATTGTAAAACTGTGGCACAGCATCCAAATCAAGATCTTGACATTGACGCAGTGAGGACATTTTCAGCACCAGACGATCCTTTATTCTGCTCTTTATTGCCACACTCACTTCCCTCCGTAATCCCAGCAGTCACTGATCTGCTTGTCCCCTCAAGTATGTTATATAAATGGTGTCATACCTTATGTAGCCTCTAGCTTTTTTCAGGAAGCATAATTCTCTGGAGATTCATCCAGGTTGTTGTGTCTGTGAGTAGTTATTGCTTTTCATTGCTGAACAGCATATGGTATGGATAGAGCACAGTTTGTTTAACCATTCACCAGTTTCCAGTTTGGGGCTACTCTGCTATGAACTTTCATGAACAAGTTTTTGGGTGAATATAAATTTTCATTTCTCTGTGGTAAGCACCCAAGAAGAAGAAGAGTGTAATTGCTAGTTCATATGGAATTTGCATGTTTTTTATTTTTATTTATTTATTTTAAAGTGATTTTTTACCCCCCCTGGGCTGTTCCCTAACAAGGGATTGAAACAGTGAGGGTGCAGAGCCCTAACCACTGGGCTGCCACGGAGTTCCCTGTTTGGTGTTTTTAAAATACTGTTTCCAGACAGTGTTCACCAGAGTAGCTGCCCCATTTTACAGTTCCAGCAACAGCATATGAGTGCTTCAGCTCCACATCTGCACCAGACTCTTGTGTTGTCACTAAGTTTTTTCCTAAGCCATTCTGATAGCTGTGTAGTGATGTCACACTGTGGTTTTAATATTTATTTCTCTAATGTCTTACGATGTTTTATCATTTTTTGTGCTTGTTTGCCATCTTTATATCCTCATTGAAATTTTTTTTAATATTAAAGATTGACTTAAGTTTCTTTATATATTTTAGATACTGAATATATTTTGGATATGATATATTTTGGATAAGATTACTGAATAATCTTGGTGACTCAGTTTCTCATCTGTGAAATAGGGATTAAATATAACATATATCATGGGGGAGGGGTTGTGAGAATTAAATCAGTTAATACATACAGAGAACTAAAATGTTGCCTGGCTCATAAGTGCTGAATATTATGTTAGTTATTATGTGATTGTTTTTAAAATGTGTGTTAACTTACTTGCCTAATTATACTTTTTTAAAATTTCATAGTGGTTGGATTTCATCCCTTACTGGTCTCAACAAAAGTATTCCTGTTGGAATCATGATGATAATTATAGCAGCACTTTTCACAGCATCAGCAGTCATCTCACTAGTTATGTTTAAAAAGGTAAGTGAAATTTTACGTCTGTAAATTTTTTTAGTGAACCTGATACCAGTTTTCATTTTCCCATTTTGTTAATTTATTGTAACCTCAAGTCATTTTATTGTTGTTATTATGCAAGTTTGCTCTCTGAAGATTCCTTTTCACAATTAAAAGTTATGGATAGAATGGGCTTCCCTGGTGGTCCAGTGGTTAAGGCTCTGTGCTCCCAATGCAGGGGGCGTGGGTTCAATCCCTGGTTGAGGAAGATTCTGGCGAGGCCAAAAAAAAAAAAAGTTATGCATAGATAAATTTTAGAAAATTGTATCACATTTTAAACTTCCTGTAAAAAAGGAGTATCTTAAAATTTTATTAACTGAAGCCTTCTTTTATTGATTGGAGAATCAACCTCATTTAAAAAATTTTGCTATCTCTGTATATTCTGATTTTCTGTTTTGAATATGGCACAGTAGCTCAATTAATAAATAGAAGTAACCATTCTGTGTGTAGTGTACACGTTTTATTTGTATTTAAAATTTGAAAACACTATTTTATCCAAGAGTATGAAGTGAGCTGGTAACATTCAGGCTATAATACAGGTTGAATTTTGTTTTTAGTAAAAATCCCAATTAGCTATACAGTTGGCCCTCTATATCCACAGCTTCCACATCCTCTAATTTGAGTAACTGTGAATTAAAAATATTAGAGAAAAAAATTCCAAGAAGTTCCAAAAAGCAAAACTTGAATTTGCTCCACATCGGCAACTATTTAGATACTACCTAATTGGTTTAATAACTGTTTACATTGTATTAGATTGTATAAGTAATCTAGAAGTGTTTTCAAGGATACACACAGAGTGGATGTGCATGCTGCTGCTGCAAAGTCAGTTCAGTCGTGGCCGACTCTGTGCGACCCCAGAGACGGCAGCCCACCAGGCTCCGCCGTCCCTGGGGTTCTCCAGGCAAGAACACTGGAGTGGGTTGCCATTTCCTTCTCCAACGCATGAAAGTGAAAGTGAAGTTGCTCAGTCGTGTCTGACTCTTAGCGACCCCATGGACTGCAGCCCACCAGGCTCCTCCGTCCATGGGATTTTCCAGGCAAGAGGACTAGAGTGGGGTGCCATTGCCTTCTCTGGAGGATGTGCATAGGTTATACACAGATACTGCCCCACTTTGTATAGGGGACTCGAGAACAGCCTCAGATTTTGGTACCCTTGGGTGTGAGGGTAAGGGGTATCATGAAACCAATACCCCGCAAATAATGAAGGATGACTGTTTCCTCCTGTAGAATTCCCGTGGCTGTTTTCATTGCCTTAAAAAATGATTACATAGGGCAGGGGAAAAAATAAATGTTTTTATTTTATATTAAGTTTTACTGTGTTTTAGATATGTCATTCAGTTCAGTTTAGTCTCTCAGTCGTGTCCGACTCTTTGTGACCCCATGGACTGCAGCTCGCCAGGCTACCCTGTCCATCACCAACTCTTGGAGCTTACTCAAACTCATGTCCATCGAGTTGGTGATGCCATCCAACCATCTCATCCTCTTTCGTCCCCTTCTCCTTCTGCCTTCAATCTTTCCCAGCATTAGGGTCTTTACCAGTGCATCAGTTCTTCACATCAGGTGGCCAAAGTATTGGAGTTTCGGCTTCAGCATCAGTCCTTCCAATGAACATTCAGAACTGATTTCCTTTAGGATTGACTGGTTTGATCTCCTTGCTATATTATTATCTTATCTAATACATTAGATATATATTAATATATATTTTTATTTTTTATTGGTGTATAATCACTTTACAATGTCGTGTTAGTTTCTGGTGTACAGCGAAGTCAATCAGCTCTATGTATGCATGTATCCCCTTGCTCTTGGACCTTCCTCCCGCCCTTCTGGGTCATCCCAGAACACCAAGCTGAGCTTCCTGTGCTATACACCAGCTTCCCACTAGCTATGCGTTTTACACATGGTAGTGTATATATGTCAATCCCAATTTCCCAATTTGTCCCACCCTCCCCTTCCCCCACTGTGTCCACGTGTCCCTTCTCTATGTCTGCATCTCTATTCCCACCCTAGAAATTGGTTCATCTGTACCATTTCCCTAGATTCCACATGTTCCAACATGATATAGAAACCTTGTGAATAATACCTAAGTTTTAAAATGATACTTTTTGATGTGTCTCACATTAAGATAACATTTTTTTCCTTTAGTTTACTGTCTAGTAAATTAGAATATGTACAAGGATTGCATAGAAATAACTGTGCCTTATATTTAGGAAAACTGCATTCTTGAAATATTTGGTTTGTATATTTGCCTTTAATCCTTCTCAAAACTGTGAAACTTAGGCTATATTCTCCTGTCCATATTTTCCTACATTTTTTCTCTCTTCAAAGCTTTTACTTCCTTTTAGGCATATATATGCATAACTATTGAGACTCTGCTTTCTGAAGTTACTAATTCCATTTTCCTCCTCCTTGGACTCTGAAGCCTTCTGTGCTGCAGGTGGCCCCTCTTCCTCAGCCTTCTTATGTCCTGATTCTCCTGCCTCTGAGACTAGTCTTCCTCCTTCATTTCTTTGATCAGCTCGTAAGTAGAAGTCTTCTTCAGTGCAGTCAGTTCTCTGCTCTTTGTGCTTTTGCTGTACAATCTGTTTTCCCTTGGGGATTTCAGCCTTCTGTGTTGTTTCAGTTTCCTCCCCACCTGGATGGACTAGGATACTGGATTTGAAAGAGTACTTTACCCAGCCATTTAGTGGCATCTTCAGGTGACTGCTGACCTGCTCTGGTTGATTGGTGTCATTGTCTCACAGTAATGCACCATAAACTCATCCTCTTTTCAGAACTAGCAGTCCTTCTAGAAGTTCTGATTCATATCCAAAGAAATATTTGTTAGTGCCACATATTGCATGATTCCATTTACATGAAGTGTCTGGGGGTGGGCTGGAGGGTGACTGCAAATAGTTATTGTTCAGTTGCCAATTTGTGTCTGACTGCTTGCAACCCCATGAACTACAGCATGCTAGGCTTCCCTGCCCCTCAAACGGTTATAGAATTTCTTTTTTGGAGGTGGTTAAAATGTTCTAAAATTAAATTGTATGTATACACACATATATTCACAACACTGAATATACTAAAAACCATTGAATGGTATACTTTACAAGGCTAAATTATATAGTATGCAAAATTTATCAAATTTATCTCAAGCAGTGTTTTAAAAAGAAAATTTATTAGGTTCCAATTGTAACTGAGTGATTCTGAGTACTTTCTCACGTCATGGTATGTAACACTTACGTCAGTGCTCTGTCAGTGCTTCCATGACTTCTTTAGTCACTTTCTTAGAAACTCTCTTAGTGTCCGCTCCATCTTTCTCTTCCTTTACATTTCCAGCCTCAGCTAACCCAGAAATTGTTTTTACAAATAAGTCCTATCCCAATAACTCATTCCTTCAGTCCACTTTTAGTATAGTTACTATATTAATCTATAAAAAAAAACCATCCCAAACAAACCCAGCACTCTGAAGATTTTTGAAAGTGAACCTCATGCTGGGAAATGAGACTGTGGCGGTTGTGGTAGTTGGGCTGGTGGTGGCCTTTCACAGCTCTGCTGGATCTAGACTTTCTGCTCCATCTGAAGTGTACTGCTCAGTTTCTCTCAGGCCATCATATACATTCCTTTGTCTCAGGTTTGTGCAAGGCATACTTGACCTCTGGGCTACTCTGTCAGTCGAAGACTTGTAAGCACTCTTTCAAGGCCTAGTTCTAGTTTCCTATTACTTGTAAAATAAGGAATTTAAATGAGATGATTTTATGAAGTATAATAAATGGGGATAATAAATGTTAAAATATAGCTTGAGCTAGATTTCTTATTTGTAATGGCAAGAATTTCTCTTAATTTGATAGCAGTTGAGATTCAATGAAAACACCTGATTTTTCTTCATATTTTCTTTTCCATGCTTGCTCAAAACTTGCTGTTTTTTCCTTCCCTTTCAGTTTCTTTGAGATATAAATGACATACAGCTCTATGTAAGTTTAAGGTGTACAGCATAATGGTTTGTACACTTACATATACATATATATGTATATATGTAAGCATATATATGTGGTACGTAAAGTGTGGTACAGCACACTTTCATACATCATGAATTGATTTAGTAAGTATAGCAAACATCCATCATCTTATATAGATACAAAATAAAAAACTTTAAAGGTTTTTCCTTGTGATGAGAGCTCTTAGGATTTACTCTTAACAATTTTCATATATAATATATAGTTCAGTTCAGTCGCCCAGTTGTGTCCCACTCTTTGTGACCCCATGGACGCAGCCTGCCAGGCCTTCCTGTTGAGTTGGTGATGCTCTCCAACCATTTCATCCTCTGTCGTCCCCTTCTCCTCCTGCCCTCAATCTTTCCCAGCATCAGGGATTTTTCAGATGAGTCAGCTCTTTGCATCAGGTGGCCAAAGTATTGGAGTTTCGGCTTCAACATCAGCCCTTCCAAAGAACACCCAGGACTGATCTCCTTTAGGATGGACTGGTTGGATCTCCTTGAAGTCCAAGGGACTCTCAAGAGTCTTCAACACCACAGTTCTAAAGCATCAATTCTTCGACGCTCAGCTTTCTTTAGAGTCCAGCTGTCACATCCATACATGACTACTGGAAAAACCATAGCTTTGACTAGATGGACCTTTCTTGACAAAGTAATGTCTCAGCTTTTTCATAAGCTGTCTAAGTTGGCCATAACTCCTTCCAAGGAGTAAGCATCTTTTAATTTCATGGCTACAGTCACCATCTGTAGTGATTTTGGAGCCCCCCAAAAATAAAGTCAGCCACCATTTCCCCATCCATTTGCCATGAAGTGATGGGACCGGATGCCTTGATCTTAGTTTTCTGAATGTTGAGCTTTAAGCCAACTTTTTCACTCTCCTCTTTCACTTTCATCAAGAGGCTCTGTAGTTCTTCTTCACTTTCTGCCATAAGGGTGGTGTCGTCTGCATATCTGAGGTTATTGATACTTCTCCCGGCAATCTTGATTCTAGCTTGTGCTTCTTCCAGCCCAGCGTTTCTCATGATGTACTCTGCATAAAAGTTAAATAAGCAGGGTGACAATATACAGCCTTGACGTACTCCTTTTCTGCTCATTATACTTACCATGTTGTACATTCCATGTCTAGTACTTACATATGTTATAACTTGAAATCGGTACCTCTTGAAGGAGGGATTGAATCATCCAGTTCCCCTTCCCCTAGCTCCCACTCCCCTTGCCCATATAAGCTCAGATCTGAAATCTTTTCCTATGCGTGAGTCTGTTTTGAAGTATAATTGACCTGCAACACTGCGTTCCTTTCTGGTGCACCGCATGGTGATCTGGTATTTCTGTATGTGTCAAAATGACCATGGTAAAAAATCTTAACTACCATCTGTCATGATACAGAGACAGTATTACCCACACTGTATCTTTTAAAAGAAAAAAATCCTTTGAGGGGGTATGTGGCCATAGTTTATAACCACTAGGGGTCAGGCTTTTCATAAGCAGTTCATGCCCTCTAAAAGTTATCTATGCACACTGTTTTGGCTCTAGAAGAGTTAGTTTCTTTTCATTAGGCTATTCTGTGTCTCCAGCACTGGCTGAATCATGATCTGTGGTGTATTTTCATTTCACTGACAGTGAATACAGTCTTGATAACTTTTGTTGGCATTCTGAAGTCTCGCATCATTTGGAGTTAGCTAATCACTGGTGTCTGAAGTGCCAAGTATGAGCACTATGGTGTATTTGTTTTCCCTGTAGTGTCATCTTTTATTCTAAATATAAAATCATTGAAATGCAAGAATATCTTCTCTTGTACCTCTTTATGGATAAGGGAACAGTTTCTTTTAGATTATTCCCAAGCAGTATTTTTTTTTAATGCAAATACTTTTATTTTATTTTATTTTTTTCAATTAAATTTTCTTTACTTCATTGTGTTGGTTTTGCCATACAATGACATGAAACTGCCATGGGTTTACATATGCTCCCCCTCCAGGACCCCCCTCCCTCCCCCCTTCCTGTTCCCTCCCCCTGGGACATCTCGGTGTACCAGCCCTGAGCATCAACCCTGGGCTGGCGATTGATTTCACATATGATAATTAACATGTTTCAATGCCTTTCTCCCATATCGTCCCACCCTTGCCCTCTTCCACAGAGTCAACGAGACTGTTCTATACATCTGCATTTCTTTTGCTGTCTCGCATGTAGGGTTCTCATTACCATCTTTCTAAATTCCATATATATGCGTTAGTATACTGTATTGTTTTTCCTTCTGGCTTACTTCACTCTGGATAATAGGCTCCAGCTCCGTCCACCTGAGTAGAACTGATTCAAATGAATTTTTTTTAAAGCTGAGTAATATTCCATTGTGTATATGTACCACAGCTTTCTTATCCATTCGTCAGTTGATGGGCATCTAGGTTGCTTCCATGTCCTGGCTATTGTAAACAATGCGGGGATGAACATTGGGGTACACGTGGCTCTTTCAATTCTGGTTTCCTCCGTGTGTATGCCCAGCAGTGGGATTGCTGGGTCATATGGCAGGTCTATTTGCAGTTTTTTAATGAATCTCCACACTGTTTTCCATAGTGGCTGTACTAGTTTGCATTCCCACCAACAGTGTAAGAGGGTTCCCTTTTCTCCACATCCTCTCCAGCATTTATTGCTTGTAGATTTTTGGATGGCAGCCATTCTGAGTGGTGTAAAGTGATATCTCATTGTGGTTTTGATTTGCATTTCTCTGATAATGAGTGATGTTGAACATCTTTTCATGTGTTTGTTAGCCATTTTTATGTCTTCTTTGGAGAAATGTCTGTTGAGTTCTTTGGCCCACTTTTTGATTGGGTCGTTTATTTTTCTAGAATGGAGCTGCAGGAGTTACCCAAGCAGTATTTTTTTATAGGCTCATGTTTTTAGAGTAGACTATTCAAAGAATTAAATACTAGTTATGAGTCGAATAACAAATGGATGAGTCATAGGAGATTGTATATTAAGGGAATGCAAAATTTCCCCTGTCCTTTAATTGATATAAAAGCTAGAATAACTTAGTGTGGAAGAGATAAATACATAAAACATAATTTGTATTTCCTTTGGGCCCTAGTTTTGAATAGTTATTTCTTCAATTGTTAATATACCTCATCCACATTAATAAAATGATTGTTAATAGTGACTTTTTGTGCTTCAGAAGAATTTTAGAAAAGATTATTTCATTTCTT
The DNA here is from genome assembly GCA_007570785.1 of Antilocapra americana. NCBI lineage: Eukaryota > Metazoa > Chordata > Mammalia > Artiodactyla > Antilocapridae > Antilocapra > Antilocapra americana. The sequence continues at coordinate 12,529,789 of ML661891.1, read as the reverse complement.
TAAAAAACAAATTTTTAAAGCATTTAATTTTTTTCTATACCAAAATGTCTGTTTTGCAAATACTCTTTTATTTTCTGTTGTTTGTTGTCGTTCAGTTACTAAGTTGTGTCCAACTTGTTGCGACCCCATTGACTATAGCACACTAGGCTTCTCTGTCCTCCACTGTCTCCTGGAGTATGCCCAAATTCATGTCCATTGAGTCAGTGGTGCTATCTAACCATCTCATCCTCTGCCACCCCCTTTTCCTTCTGCCTTCAGTTTTTCCCAGCATCGGGGTCTTTTTCAGTGAGTCAGCTCTGCATCAGGTGGCTGAAGTATTAGAGCTTTAGCTTCAGCATCTTTCCTTCCATTGAATATTCAGGGTTAATTTCCTTTAGGATTGACTGGTTTGATCTCCTTGCAGTCCAAGGGACTCTCAAGAGACTTCTCCAGCAACATAGTTTGAAAGCATCAGTTCTGTGGTGCCCAGCCTTCTTTATGGTCCAACTCACATCTGTACCTGACTACTGGAAAAACCACAGCTTTAACTGTAGGGACCTTTGTCAGCAAAGAGATATCTCTGCTTTCTAATAAGCTGTCTAGGTTTGCTGTAGACGTCACCATTTGCAGTGATTTTGGAGTCCAAGAAAGTAAAATCTGTCACTGCTTCCACTTTTTCCCCCATCTATTTGCCACGAAGTGATGGTTCTGGATACCACGATCTTAGTTTTCTGAATGTTAAGTTTCAAGCCAGGTTTTTCACTCTCCTCTTTTCACTTTCATCAAGAGGCTCTTTTGTTCTTCTTCACTTTCTGCCATTAGAGTGGTATCATCTGCATATCTGAGGTTGTTGATATTTCTTCTGGCAATCGATTTTTATCTTGTGAATCATCTAGCTTTGCATTTTGCATGATGTACTCTGCGTATATGAGCGCTGAAGAATTGATACTTTTGAACTGTGGTGTTGGAGAAGGCTCTTGAGAGTCCCTTGGACTGTAGGGAGATCCAACCAGTCCATCCTAAAGGAAATCAGTCCTGAATATTCATTGGAAGGTATGATGCTGAAGCTGAAGCTCCAATACTTTGGTCACCTGATGCAAAGAACTGACTCATTTGAAAAGACCCTGATGGTGGGAAAGATTGAAGGCAGGAGGAGAAGGGGATGCCAAAGGATGAGTTGGTTGGATGGCATCACCAACTTGATGGACCTGAGTTTGCGCAGGCTCCAGGGGCTGGTGATGGACAGGGAGGCCATGGGGTCGCAGAGTTGGACACGACTGAGCAACTGAACTGAACTGAACTCTGCATATAAGTTAAATGAACAGGGTGAAATATATATCTTTGTGATATTCCTTTCCCAGTTTGGAACCATGTCCTGTTCTAACTGTTGCTTCTTGACCCGCTTATAGGTTTCTCAGGAGACAAGTAAGGTGGTCTGGTATTCCCATTTCTTAAAGAATTTTCCAGAGTTTATTGTGATCCACACACTCAAAGCCTTTAGCATAGTCAGTAACGTTTTTCTGGAATTCTCTTGCTTATTCTGTGATCCAACGAATGTTAGCAATTTGATCTCTGGGTCCTCTGCCTTTTCTCCATCCAGCTTGAACATCTGGAAGTTCTCAGTTCACATTCTACTGAAGCCTAGCTTGGAGAATTTTGAGCATTACCTTGCTAGCATGTGAAATGAGAGCAACTGTATGGTAGTCTATACATTCTCTGGCATTGCCCTTCTTTGGGATTGGAATGAAAACTGACCTTTTCCAGTCCTGTGGCCACTGCTGAGTTTTCCAAATTTGCTGGCATATTAAGTGCAGCACTTTCACAGCATCATCTTTTAGGATTTGAAATAGCTCAACTGGAATTCCATCACCTCCACTACCTTTGTTTGTAGTGATGCTTCCTAAGGCCCGCTTGACTTTGCTTTCCAGGATGTCTGGCTCTAGGTGAGTGATCACACCACTGTGGTTATCTGAGTCAATAAGATCTTTTTTTGTACATTTCTTTTGTGTATTCTTGCCACCTCTTTTTAATCTCTTCTGCTTCTATTAGGTTCTTCTCTTTCTGCCCTTTTATTGTACCATCCTTGCATGAAATATTCCATTGATACTGCCAGTTTTCTAACATAAGACATATATCACTATAAACTTCAGTCTTCAAAATTTCTTTTGCCTCTTCCTATAAATTTTGGATCACAGTGGTTTCCTATTTCTTCAAGTTTTAAATTTCTTCTTTGATTTTTTCAGTAACCCCTTGTTTGTTTAGTAATGTATTATTTAGTCTTGATGTGTTTGTGGTTTTTTGCATTTTATCCTTGTAGTTGATGTCTATTCTTACAGCATTGTGGTCAGAAAAGATGCTTGATATGATTCCAGCTTTCTTAAATTTATTGTGACTTGCTTTATAGCCTAACATGTGAACTATCCTGGAGAATAATCCTAGTGCATTTGAAAAGAATGTGATTCTGCTACTTTGGATAGAATCCTTTCTGGATATTTATTAACTTCATTTGGTCTATTGTGTTAAGACCAACATTACCTTGTTCATTTTCTGTCCATTGATGTAAGTAGGATGTTAAAGTTTGCTCCTAGTATTGGGTTGATGTCAAATCTGCCTCTCTGTGTGTTAGTGCTGTATGTACTTTGTATATTTAGGCTTCTGTGTTAGGTGCATGTATCTTTACAACTATTACATCTGTTTCTGGGTTGAACTCTTGATCATTGTGTAATGTCATTTTTTGTCTTTTGTTACTGTTTTCACATCTGTTCTGTCTGATAGAAGTATTGCTTCTCTGACTTTTCCACTTTTGTTGGCAAGGAATGCCTTTTTCCATTTCCTCACTGTCAGTCTATGTGTGTTACTTAGATCTAAAGTGAATCTCTTGTAGACAGAATATATATGAGTCTTATTTTTGTTTTCAGTCAGCTGCTCTATCTTTCGATTGGACCATTTAGTCTATTTATGTTTAAAATAATTACTGATAGGTATGTTCTTTTAGGCGTTGTGTTAATTGTTTTTCTGAAAATTTTTGTAGTTTATTTTTATTTCTTTCCTTTGCTCTCTTCCTTTGTGATTTGATGACTATCTTTAGTGTTATGTTTGAATTCCTTTCTCTTTTTCACGTGTGTATCAATTATACACTTTTGGTTTGTTGTTACTATGAGGTTTATATATAGCAATCTATATAAGTTTGAACACGTTTTAACAACTCTGAAATTTTACTCTCTCAATCCCCCATCACATTTACATCATATTTTACATCTTATTTCATGTATTCCTTAGCTCATGATTGTGGATATAGATGATTTTTCTGCTCTTGTCTTTTAAGCTTTACTGGCTGTATAAGTGGTTAATTTACTACCTTAATGCTTGCCTTTGCCAGTGAGATTTTTTCCTTTTGTAATTTTAATATTTCTAGTAGTGGCCTTTTCTGCTTTGAGAAGTCTCTAACATTTCTTTTAAATCTGGTTTTGTGGTGTTGAATTCTCTTAGTTTTTGCATGTCTGTAAAACTTTTGGTCTCTCCTTCAAATGGGGAGGAAAACGTTGGTGAGTTGTCTTAGTTGCAGGTTTGTCCCATTCATCACTTTAAATATATTGTGCTACTCCCTCCACCCTGCAGCATTTCTCTTAAAAAGTAAGCTGATAGCCTTTATGGGAGTTTCCTTGTATGTAACTTGTTTCTTTTCCCTTGTTGCTTTTAATACTCTCTTTTATCTTTTGCTATTTTAATTACAGTGTGTCTTCCTAGTTCTCTTTAGGTTTATCCTCTTTGGGGCTCTCTGAACTTCCTTGACCTAGATGTCTGTTTCCCTTTCCCAGACAAGGGAAATTTTCAGCTATTATGTTTTCAAATATGTTCTTTACCCTCTTTTTCTGTTTTCCTTCTGTGAAAGGGACGTCTATGAAGTGAATGTTAGTACACTTGATGTTGATTTCAAAGTGTTTTAATTGTACTCATTTTTTAAAATTCTTTTTTTTTTCCTGTTCAGTTTGAGTGATTCCACTGCTCTTTGTGTTCTCCAATTTGTTTCCCTCATCATCTAACCTACTGTTGATTCCTTGTAGTGTAGTTTTAATTTCAGTTACTGTATCCCCAGCTCTGTTTGATTATTCTTTGTATTTTCTAACTCTTTGTTAATCTTATCACTGCCCTACATTCTTTATTATGATCATTACTTTAAATTATTCTTTGTGTAGATTGCCTTTCTCCACTTTACTTATTTCTTAATTTTGGGGTTTTATCATATTGTTGAAACATATTCCTCTATTACCTCATTTTGGCTAATTTACTGTCTTCATTTCGCTCTATTTGGTAGGTTTGTTGCATTTGCTGATCTTAATGAAGTGGCATTACCTAGGGAACATCCTGCCTGTCCCAGCAGTGCACTCCGCTCTGATCACCAGAGCTGTGTGATCTGGGGTTTCCCCCATGTAGGTCGCACGAGCCCTCTCATTTCTGTACACTGACTGCTGCGGGTAGTCTGGCAGACCTGGCTGGCCCTCAGTCTGGTTGGTTGCTATGCCTTGCTTTGTGTAGAGGCTGTCAGCCACTGGTGGGCCAGGCTGTGTCACATGGTGGCTGATTATAAAGCCCCGGGGGTCCCAGGGCTAGTGCTGGCCCTCTGTTGGGTAGAGTTGTGTGTCCTGGTGGCTGGTTTGTATGCTGGGTGTCCGATATCCCATGTTGGCCTTCTGGTGGGTGGGGCCAGTTTCTGACATAACTGTTTGCCAGGTGCATAGATTGGAAGCTGGTGTTGGCCCTCTTTTGGGTGGGATTGGAGCCCAAGGAGTCCCAGGTCTGGTGACTGCCCTTTGCTGCATGAGTCTGAGTCTTGGGCCTGGTGCTGGCCCACTGGTCCTAGGTCTTTGATAGCAGAACAAGGGCACCCTAAACCTGTTTGTGGATGGGCCAGGATACAGGGGGTCTCAGGGCTAGTGCTGTGTCAGTGGAAGATGGACTCAAGTTCTGGGGTCTTTGACTGCACGGCTGTGGAGATCTGGGGATTGATGTCAACCAGGGGTTTGTGGGGCTGGGTCCTGAAGTAGCTGGGGGCTCAGAGGAGTCCATGGCTTCTGGCCTGGTGGTGCATTAGGCTGTGTCCACCTCTTAGTAGCTTGGCCTGAGGTGCCATAGATCTGGTGCTGACAGGTTGGTGGGTGCGGTCAGGTCCTGGCCCTGATAAGCAAGGAGGAGGATTCCAAACTGGCATTTTCTATTACCAGTGTCCTTGTGGTGGCACAACTTCCCCAAATTGGCTGCCACCAGCATCTTTGTCCCCAAGGTGAGTTCCAGTTGCCTCCAGCATTTCCAGGAGGCTCTCCAAGTGGGTCTCACCCAGGCTTTTTTCAAATGACTGCTTCTGCCTTGGGTCTCAAACCAGTTGGCATTTTGTGTGAGCCCTTTAAGGGCGAAGTCTCTTTGCTAGGAGAGACATCAACAATCTCAGATATGCAGATAATACTACTCTAAAGGCAGAAAGTGAAGGGGAACTAAAGAGCCTCTTAATGAAGATGAAAGAGGAGAATGAAAAAGCTGGCTTAAAATTCAGTATTCAGAAAACTAAGATCATGGCATCCAGTCCCATCACTTCATGGAAAATACAAGAGGAAAAAGTGAAAGCTGTAACAGATATTGTTTTCTTGAACTCCAAAATCACTGCGGATGGTGACTTCAGCCATGAAACTCAGACGCTTGCTCCTTGGAAGAAAAGCTATGACCAACCTAGACAGCTTAATAATTAATTTTTTTTAATAAAAAGCAGAGATGTTACTTTGCCGACAAAGGTCCACCTGGTCAAAGTTTTGGTTTTTCCAACAGTCATGTATGGATGTGAGAGTTGGACCATAAAGAAGGCTGAGCACCGAAGAATTGATGCTTTCAAATTGTGGTGCTGGAGAAGACTCTTGAGAGTCCCTTGGACAGCAAGGAGATCAAACCGATCAGTCCTAAAGGAAATCAACCCTGAATATTCATTGGAACGAGTGATCCTGAAGCTGAAGCTTCAGTATCTTGGCCACCTGATGCAAAGAACTGACTCATTGGAAAAGACCCTCATGCTTGGAAAGATTGAAGGCAAAAGAAGAAGGGAGTGGCAGAGGATGAGATGGTTAGATAACATCAGTGATTCGGTGGACCTGAATTGGAGCAAATTCCAGAAGATAGGGTAATGAAGGATGGGGAAGCCTGGTGTGCTGCAGTTCATGGGGTCGCAAAGACTCAGACATGACTTAGTGACTGAACAGCAACAACTCTGTTTCCTATAGCCATCTGGCTCTTCAGAAAGCAAACCTTGCTGGCCTTCAAAGCCAGATGTTCTGGGGGCTCACCTTTGCTGTGCAGTAACCCAGTGTGGGACTTGAGCACCTCACTTCTCAGGGAGAATCTCTGTGATTCTAATTATCCTCCCATTTATTGGTCACCTACCCAGGGTTTTAGGCCTTGACTATACTGCATCTGTGTCTCTATTACCCATCTTCATTTGCTTCCTTCTTTATATCTTTAGTTTTAGTAGATCTTTTTTGCTAGTCTTCAGGTATTTCTCATTTATAGTTGGTCTATAAGTAGCTCTAAGTTGAGTTCACTCTAAGTTGTGGGAGAAGATGAGCTCAGCATTTTCCTTCTCTGCCACCCAAGAAGATAAGTTTCTTGACATGGTGTTCCAGAAGCTTTAATGGAAACAATACATGTGGATTGTTTTGTTTAAATAAAGTACCATGATTTCTTAAATTTCCACAATATATAAATATTTTGTATGTCATTCAACCTTGTTGGACACTAAGATATTTTTGAATATAAGTAAGAGGTGCAGAATTCTTTCTGGAGTAGTGTCTCACATGTTGGGCTTCCCAGGTGGCAGTAGTGGTAAAGAACCCACCTGCCAGTGCAGGAAACATAAGAGACACGAGTTTGATCCCTGGGTCGGGAAGATCCCCTGGAGGAGGGCATGGCAACCCACTCCCAAGAATCCCATGGGCAAAGAGAGGAGCTTGGCAGGCTATAGTCCATAGGGTCAAAAAGAGTCAGACAAGACTGAAGCGGCTTAGCATGAATGTGACACTTTGGCAGACATTTTAAAGTTTATTTTGAGTTTTCCTAGTCTAGCATGTTCTCATTTGATCCTCAGGAAAACTCTGAGAGATAAGAAGTATTCTTTGTTGTATTGAAAGTAAACTTGAGGTTTTGGGTGGTATCCAGCCCTATAGAAAGTAGTGGAATCAGTAGATATAAAATCTAGTATCTTTTCTGTGGTACTTCTAGGACTAAATATGTAGGTTAGTGCAGTTCTCATAAGCAGAAGAAATAGCAAGTATTTCAGTTGTTCAGTTTTTGTTTTTGATTACATTGCTTTATCTTAAAAGTGTATTCCTGATTTTAAGGAGTATGTTGTTAATAGGTATCACTGAAACATAACAGGGAAATGGTAAGCTCTTTGAGATGTTGAACCTTATAAGTAGCCCATCATCTTGCTGGGACACTGAAATGAAGAATCACTCCCATTCACATGGATATCGTGGATTTAATGCAGCATTTGAGCATTGTGCAGTGATACATAGGTACTATTTTCCCTCTAGGTGGCTCTCTGCATCTGTACAGATATAAATCATTGAGAAATGTGTTAATCCTACCTTTATTTTCCCCCTCTGCTCTGTAGGGCTATGAGTTACATTTTAAGTAGTTAAACCATAAAGTCCACTAGTATATATCAGCCACTCAATTTAATATAAATTTGAAAAAAAGAAATGTTAGAGCAAATGTTTGTTAATTACATGCCCATAAATTGAGGGGGGGAGGGTAAAGGGGAAAGACAGATAAGTAAAAAAGGTTTATTAGATTTCTGTAATACAAATTTAATTTGTAGTATGTAATTATATGTACTCATTATGAGATAAATTTTTTGAACATAGGTGCGGTGATTTATCTGTACATTTATTTTTTATTAAGAAAACTTGGTTTGGAAAGGAATAAAAGTAGTGCCATATTTATGATACTGCCTTGGTACTATAAGGATTTTAAGATTCAGCTGTCTAGGTATTTGTCAGTGCTCTTTTTCTCCCTGACCCTTTAGTGCTTTGATCCATAGTAATATAGCATTTACTTCTGCTACTGTATCAGAAGAACTGGGGGCTTTTACCCCTTTATTCCCCTAACAGCTCTTCATTCCTTAACTCCTTTCTTCCCTTGGCATCTGTGAAAAGATCCCTGGTTTTTCTCATTCCTCTCTTAATCATTTCTTGTTGTTATGAGTATGTCTTAAATATAGGTGCCTTAACAGGCTTCGGTACGTGATTTTCTTTTGTTTCTGCTTTGTGTGTTCTCTTGCCATGCACAGTGAGATGACCTCAGAGTTGCAGCTACCATTTATGTGCCATTGGTTTCCAAGTCCCTGTCTCTAGTCCATTTCTGTTTAGCTTCCAACCAAAGTTTCACCTGTCTGCATGGCAGTCTTATAGTAGGTATTCAGTAAACATCTGTGCAATGGATGAATGCTTAGAACTTAGTGTCTGCTCTCCCTGCTAAAACAACCTATCCTCTCTATTCTCTGGAAACAGTTTTTCAGTATCTAAGCTTTACTTGAAAGTATTTGACTCCTTCTCCTTTCCCTCACTCTGCACTTCTCCACAGTTACCAGTTCCTGTGTATTTGAGCTTGGAGAAAGGGCTGACTTGGGTGCACTGCCCCCATCCTCCAAACCTGCTTTGATGACATTCTAGTCAGGCTTCTAATTTAGGCCTTAATCACAAGGCAGTGTAATTACAAGTTCACTTTTCTGTATCATCTCCCCCCCTCCAAGTTTGTAGGCATGTAATAAATAAATCTTTGTCCTAATATGTTTTGTTGTTATTTCCTTTGTCAAATTTGTATTAGATTGAGTGGCTGATGTTATGGATTGTTGTGCTTCATAGTTTTTGCATCTTGGAAAGAGATGCTGATAGAGTATTTTTGAACCCTGCTTGTAAGAATCTAAGATTTGAGTGATGAATCAGTATGGACAGATAGTTCTCAGAAGTGTTTCTTCTTAAATTCTTTAAGACCTGACCATACACAAAATGTTAAAGTGTACAGAGTGAATAGTAGAAGTATCTTTAAGGATATACATATTGCTTGGTACATTAAATAAAATGATACAACTTGATATACAGGGTCAGTGGCCAACATAGAAATAGGTAAAGTATTATTTTCTTGGCATTGTCTAGGGTAGTAAGTTAATGTATGTAAGTCAGAATGTATCTTGTTATGCTTTTTGTTGTTCAGTTGCTCAGTCATAGCTGACTCTTTGTGACCTCATGGACTGCAGCACGCCAGACTTCCCTGTCCTTCCCTGTCTCCTAGAGTTAGCTCAAACTCATGTCCATTGAGTTGGTGATGCTATCCAACCATCTCATCCTCTGTCATCCCCTTCTCTCCCCGCCTTCAGTCTTTCCCGGCATCAGGGTCTTTTTCAGTGTATCAGTTCTTTGCATCATGTGGCCAAAGTATTGGAGCTTCAGCATCAATCTTTCCAATGAATATTCAGTACTGATCTCCTTTAGGATGGACTGGTCGGATCTCCTTAGAGTCCAAGAGACTCTCAAGAGTCTTCTCCAACACCACAGTTCAAAAACATCAATTCTTCTCTGCTCAGCCTTCTTTATGGTCCAACTTGCACATCTGTACATGACTACTGGAAAAACTATAGCTTTGACTGTATAGACCTTTGCTGGCGAAGTAATGTCTCTGCTTTTTATCTAGGTTTGTCATAACTTTGCTTCCAAGGAGCAAGCATGTTTGAATTTCATGGCTGCAGTCACAGTCCACAGGGACTTTGGAGCCCAAAAATGTATAGTCTGTCACTGTTTCCATTGTTTCCCCATCTATTTGCCATGAAGTGATGGAATTTGATGCCATGATCTTAGTTTTTTGAATGTTGAATTTTAAACCAGCAGTCTGAGGTTATTGATATTTCTCCTGACAGTCTTGATTTCAGCTGGTGATTCATCCAGCCTGGCATTTTGCATGATGTACTCTGCATAAAAGTTAAATAAATGAGGTGACAATATACAGCCTTGACAAACTTCTTTCCTAATTTTGAACCAGTCTGTTGTTCCATGTTTGGTTTTAACTGTTGCTTCTTGACCTGCGTATAGGTTTCATATGGGACAGGTAAGGTGGTCTGGTATTCCAGTCTCATTTTCCACAGTTTGTTGCATTCTGCACAGTCAAAGGCTTTACTGTTGTCAATAAAGCAGAAGTAGATGTTTTTCTGGAATTCTTTTGCTTTTTCTATTATCCAACGAATGTTGGCAATTTGATCTCTGATTCCTCTGCCTTTTCTAAATCCAGCTTGTACATCTGGAATTTTTCAGTTCACTGTTGAAGCCTGTCTTGAAGGATTGGTTAGTTTTCTGTGACTGTGGTTTTCAGTCTGTCTGCCCTCTGATGGAGAAGGATAAGAGGCTTATGGGAATGACTGAGTAGGAAACTGGGTCTTGTTCTGATGGGCGGGGCAATGCTCAATAAATCTTTAATCAATTTTCTGTTGAAGGGAGGGACTGTGTTCCTTCCCTGTTGTTTGACCTGAGGCCAAACTATGATAGAGGTAATGAAGACGGTGGTGACCTCCTTCGAAAGGTCGCATGCATGCACTGCTGCATTCAGTGTCCCAACCCTGCAGCAGGCCACCGCTGACCCATGCCTCCGCCGGAGACTCCTGGACCCTCATGGGCAAGTCTGGGTCAGTCTCTTGTGGGGTCACTGCTCCTTTCTCTTGGGTCCTGGTGCACACAGGGTTCTGTTTGTGTCCTCCAAGAGTTTATTTCCCCAGTTCTGTGTAAGTTCTGGTGGCTCTATGGAGGGTCATTGGTGACCTTCTCTAAGAGGGCTTATGCCATACCCAGGTCTACTGCACCCAGAGCCCCTGCCCCTGCCGCAGTCCACTGCTGACCTGTACCTCCTCAGGAGACACCCAAACACAGTTTTGTCTCAGTCTCTGTGGGGTCTCTGGGTCCTGGTGCACAAAAGGTATGTTTGAGCCTTCTGAGTGTCTCTGGCAAGTATGGGGTTTGGTTCTAAACACAATTTCGCAGCAGACAGACTGAAAACCATAGTCATGGGAACTAACCAATCTGATCACATGGACAACAGCCTTGTCTAACTCAATGAAACTATGAGCCATGCTGTTTAGGGCCACCCAAGACGGATGGGTCATGGTGGAAAGGTCTGACAAAACGTCCACTGGAGAAGGGAATGGCAAACCACTTCAGTATTCTTGACTTGAGAACCCTAAGAACAGTATAAAAAGGCAAAAAGATAGGACACTGAAAGATGAACTCTGCAGTTTGGTAGGTGCCCAATATTCTACTGGAGATCAGTGGAGAAATAACTCCAGGAAGAATGAAGACAGGGAGGCAAAGCAAAAACAACACCCAGTTGTGGATGTGTGGTGATGGAAGTAAAGTCCAATGCTATAAAGAGAAATATCGCATAGGAACCTGGAATGTCAGGTCCATGAATCAAGGCAAATTGAAAGTGGTCGAACAGGAGATGGCAAGAGTGAATGTAGACAGTTTTAGGAATCAGCGAACTAAAATGGACTGGAATGGGTGAATGTAACTCACATGACCATTATATCTGCTACTGTGGGCAAGAATGCCATAGAAGAAATGGAGTAGCCATCATAGTCAACAGTACTTGGATGCAGTCTCAAAAACGACAGAATGATCTCAGTGTATTTCCAAGGCAAACCATTCAATATCACAGTAATCCAAGTCTGTGCTCCGACCAGTAATGCTGAAGAACCTGAAATTGAACGGTTCTATGAAAACCTATAAGACATTCTAGAACTAACACCCAAAAAAGAAGTCCTTTTCATTATAGGGTACCGGAATGCAAAAGTAGAAAATCAAGAAATACCTGGAAAAACGGGCAAATTTGGCCTTGGACGAACGCTAGCGAACGCTAGCAGAGTTTTGCCAAGAGAATGCATTGGTCATAGCAAACACCCTGTTCCAACAACACAAGAGAAGACTCTACACGTGGACATCACCAGAGGGTCAATACCAAAATCAGATTGATTGTATTCTTTGCAGCCAAAGATGGAGAAGCTCTATACAGTCAGCAAAAACAATCCAGGAGCTGACTGTGGCTCAGATCATGAACCTCCTTACTGCCAAATCCAGACTTAGATTGAAGAAAGTAGGAAAAACCACTAGGCCATTCAGGTATGACCTAAATCAAATCCCTTACAACTTTACAGTGGATTGATAAATGGATTCAAGGGATTAGATCTGATAGAGTGCCTGAAGAACTGTGGACAGAAGTTTGTGACATTGTACAGGAGACAGTGATCAAGACCATCCCCAAGAAAAAGAAACGTATAAAGGCAAAATGGTTGTCTGAGGAGGCCTTACAACCAGCTGTCAAAAGAAGCTAAGTGAAAGGAAAAGGAGAAAAGGAAAGATATACCCATTTGAATGCAGAATTCCAGAGAATAGCAAGGAGAGATAAAGCCTTCCTCAGTGATCAGTGCGAAGAAATAAAGGAAAACAACAAAATGGGAAAGACTAGAGATCTCTTCAGGAAATTAGAGATACCAAGGGAACTTTTCATTCAAAGATGGGCACAATAAAGGACAGAAATGATACTAACAAAAGCAGAAGATATTAAGAAGAGGTGGAAAGAATACACAGCAGAACTATATGAAAAATATCTTAATGACCCAGATAACCACGATGGTATGATCAGCCACCTAGAGTCAGACATCCTGGAGTGCGAAGTCAAGTGGGTCTTAGGAAGCATCACTACAAACAAAGCCAGTGGAGGTGATGGAATTCCAGTTGAGCTGTTTCAAATCCTAAAAGATGATGCTGTGAAAGTGCTGCACTCAAGATGCCAGCAAATTTGGAAAACTCAGCAATGGCCACAGGACTGGAAAAGATCAGTTTTCATTCCAATCTCAAAGAAAAGCAATGCCAAAGAATGCTCAAACGATGAGTGCACAATTGCACTCATCTCACACGCTAGCAAAGTAAAGCTCAAAATTCCCCAAGCCAGGCTTCAACAGTACTTGAACCGTGAACTTCCAGATGTTCAAGCTGGATTTAGAAAAAACAGAGGAACCAGAGATCAAATCGCCCTCATCCATTGGATCATCCAAAAAGCAAGAGAGTTCAGAAAAACATCTACTTCTGTTTTATTAACTGTGCCAAAGCGTTTGACTGTGTGGATCACAACAAACTGTGGAGAATTCTTCAAGAGATGGGAATACCAGACCAGATGACCTGCCTCCTGTGAAATCTGTATGCGGGTCAAGAAGCATCAGTTAGAACTAGACATGGAACAACAGACTTGTTCCAAATCTGGAAAGGAGTATGTCAAGGCTGTATATTGTCACCCTGATTATTTAACTTATATGCAGAGTACATCATGAGAAATGCTGGGCTGGAGGAAGCACAAGCTGAAATCAAGACTGCTGGGAGAAATATCAATAACCTCAGATATGCAGATGATACCACCCTTATGGCAGAAAGTGAAGAAGAACTAAAGAGCCTTTTGATGAAAGTGAAGGAGGAGAGTGAAGAAGTTGGCTTAAAGCTCAACATTCAGAAAACTAAGATCAAGGCATCCGGTCCCATCACTTCATGGCAAATGGATGGGGAAATGGTGGCTGACTTTATTTTTGGGGGGCTCCAAAATCACTACAGATGGTGACTGTAGCCATGAAATTAAAAGATGCTTACTCCTTGGAAGGAAAGTTATGACCAACCTAGACAACTTATTAAAAAGCAGAGCCATTTCTTTGCCAACAAAAGGTCTGTCTAGTCAAAGCTATGATTTTTCCAGTAGTCATGTATGGATGTGAGAGCTGGACTATAAAGAAAACTGAGTGCCCCAAAATTGATGCTTTTGAACTGTGGTGTTTGAGAAGACTCTTGAGGGTCCCTTGGACAGCAAGAAGATCCAACCAGTCCATCCTAAAGGAGATCAGTCCTGGGTGTTCATTGAAAGGACTGATGCTGAAATTCCAATACTTTGGCCACGTGATGCGAAGAACAGACTCATTGGAAAAGACGCTGATGCTGGGAAAGATCGAAGGTGGGAGGAGAAGGGGACGACAGAGGATGAGATCGTTGGATGGCATCACCGACTCAGTGGACTTGTGTTTGAGTAAGCTCTGGGAGTTGGTGATGGATAGGGAGGCCTGGCATGCTGCAGTCCATGGGGTTGCAGAAAGTCGGACATGACTGAGCGACTGAACTGAACTTGGAGGATTTTGAGCATGACTTTGCTAGCATGTGAGATGAGTGCAATTGTGCAGTAGTTTGAGCATTCTTTGGCATTGCCCTTCTTTGGTATTGAAATGAAAACTGACCTTTTCCAGTCCTGTGGCCATTGCTGAGTTTTCCAAATTTACTGGCATCTTGAGTGCAGCACTTTCACAGCATCATCTTTTAGGATTTGAAATAGCTCAACTGGAATTCCATCACCTCCACTAGCATTGTTTGTAGTGATGCTTCATAAGGCCCATTTGACTTCGCACTCCAGAATGTCTGACTCTAGGTGAGTGATCACACCATCATGATTATCTGGGTTATTAAGATATTTTTCATATAGTTCTTCTGTGTATTCTTTCTACTTTTTCTTAGTATCTTCTGCTTTTGTTAGTATCATTTCTGTCCTTTATTGTGTCCATCTTTGCATGAAAAGTTCCCTTGGTATCTCTAATTTTCTTGAAGAGACCTCTCGTCTTACCCATTCTGTTGTTTTCCTCTATTTCTTTGCATTGTTGACTTAGGAAAGCTTTCTTATCTCTCCTTGCTGTTCTTTGGAACTTTACCTTCGGAAGTGTATACCTTTCCTTTTGTCTTTTGCCTTTCGGGTCTCTTCTTTTTCAGCTCTTTGTAAGGCCTTGTCAGACAACTGCTTTGTGTTTTTAATTTCTTTTTCTTGGGGATGGTTTTCATCACTGCCTGCTGTACAGTGCTTCAGGTACTCTATCAGATCTAATCCTTTGAATCTATTTGCCATTTCCACTGTATAATCCTAAGGGATTTGTTATGTTTAAACCAGTCTTTTGTAAGGCTGTAAATACCTTAACTTGGTACAGTGGAAAACATAGCTTTTTGCTTTTGGTTAAGCTGTTTTTTATATTATTCTTGGTTTGGCCTAGACATAATTGTCTCTTCTGCATTGCAGATGAAAAGGAAAAATCTGTTTTAAGCAAATATTTACATGCAGTGTTGTGTTCCAGTGTGGGGGCCGATGTCCTTGATCTTAGGAATCCTGCCTGGCATCTAGTCTTTGTATCTCAGAGTCATGTTTTGAGACTAACTGAAGAGCTGTTGATAATGAACCTCTAAGATTACACTCATCTTCTCCCACTTTTCCGTGCCTCCCTAGGTACATGGACTGTATCGCACAACAGGTGCTAGTTTTGAGAAGGCCCAGCAAGAGTTTGCAACAGGAGTGATGTCCAACAAAACTGTCCAGACCGCAGCCGCAAATGCAGCTTCAACTGCAGCAAGCAGTGCAGCTCAGAATGCGTTCAAGGGTAACCAAATTTAGAGTCTTCCGACAATGCACTGTTACCTTTTGATTGTACTTTTTTCTCTAGTTACTGTATTCTATAATTTTTTTTTTGTTCCAAACACATAGTACACACAGCACGTGTATTTCCTAATCTCTTGTGCATGGGCTAAAACCAGAAAAACTTCCTCATCTTATTATTTACCTGACAGTTTCTCAATATGTCAGTGCCCCTTGCAGGAAAAATATTATAGAAATAAATATTCCCCATATTTTTGGGGGGATGAATATTCAGCAAATTATTTCAGTGGTGACACATTGAAATTAACATGACACTTACTAAAAAAATGCACTTAGTACTTGCTGCAGTCCTTCTTTCAAGACTCTTAGACATAAAAATTACACATTTGAGCAGTAAAGCAATGCTTCATTCCTTTTCCTTATTTATATGGAAAGAAATAGGACATCAGAGACTTAGGGACTTTTAAACTGGCTTGCTTTTTAGCAGTTTCAGTCACCAGTGAAGAGCCTGTGTGCATTTCAAAGTAGATAATGTAAATTTTATCTTTTTATTTTCTTTTTTTAGAGTAGTTGATATTTTGATAATCTTTGATCTTGCATGGATACCATGTTTCTTAAAAGAATTAGTATTTTGGGTTATGCACTGCTTATGGTTGTAGGATTGGGGAGTTGTTTATAGAATCATAGAAATGATTTTCTGTAATACTTTGTTTTAAATAAAAATGTACTGGGATGTAATACGAGGATATAATATGCAGTGCATTATCCAAAAAATAAAGTAGATAATTGGTGGAATAGGATGTAGTGATGATAATACCTTTGTGTTTTTAATTTTCAGTATTCATGCCATAGCAAAATATTACTGTTTAGAAACTTTGGTATATTCTTGTGGCTACGCTTTTTAATTGAAATGAGATTGTGTTTGGCAGCTCTCTTTTGGGATATGCTTGTGTAATTTTTAACAGAGGTGTTAAAGTCTAGCCTAACTCCGTGTCCTAAAAGAATATGACAGTATTTAAGATATTTTTCTTTTAAAAATGTCTAGTTGGCATTAAAAATAAAAAGACCCTGATACTTCACTATACTTGAATCCCTAATGCACCTCAGTCTTTGAATTTTTGAGACACACTGAACACACTAAAATCTGTAGCAATAGAAAAAATAAAACATTTAACTTGAACCAAGCAAGAAAATACAGATATAGTTGAATGCATTAATTGCGAACATAATCATGTTAAAATTGTTACTATGCAGCACAGGACTTCATTCTTATAGTATACATGGATTGAAACTGAATCATTTTTTGATAACTGAGTAAATGCCTCAAAGACACTTGTAAAGTCATGGTACTGTTGTTTTGGAAGTCATTAGCAAACCTCAGATAGCAGAGTAATGCATATGTTTTATTCAATTTGATTTTAAGGAAGGGTAGTCTGTTAGGTTATATTATTTGATACTAAAAAATCAGCTGGGTGTAAATGGTTAAATCATTTTTATTCTTCCCCCCAAATTTGGAGTTAAAATGAGTTTCATCCTAGGGATAGGATGGTACATTCTCCTATTTATGAAAGAAGCTTTGTGTGATGCTAGATATAACTCAGATTCATCCAGATGGTGTTTACGTTTGATTTATTTGGGGCTTGGTTGAAGTAATATACTTGGAAGATACTTCTTTTATTCTGATGAAAATAGGATTCAGAGTATGAATTTAAAGCTGTTTTTATGAATATTTCTGATCAGTGATAATCTCTACCTACTTTCTCAACCAAATAAGCCCATTCAAGTTTTTTAGAGCCTATAATCTTACTGAAAAATGTTTCATCAGAATGCTTTGTTGAGTGTGGATTTTACAAATATTCAAAACATTAACCACAAGATACAACAAAAGCACTTATCTCTGTCATTATCTCTCAAGTTCCTTTTGTTTCTCCTTAAACTACAGATGAAAACTATCATAGAGACTTTTGAACAATACTGAGATATCAGTACTTTTCTTCAGCAATTATGAATGCTTCTCTCTGCTCTGTAGGAATCCTCTATGGCTAAGTAGCAAAGAATAATTACAACCGATAGTACCTTTTTTTGTTTGGATGGTGGAAGTGTTGTTTTAAATTCCAGTTATTTGGGTTAATCCAAGCTTATAAAGAGAAAAATGTTTTTTAAAAACATAAATGTGCATTTAAATGATGGCATTGCTTAACAGTTTGATAAGATAGAGGGGTTTTTGATTCTTATAATCTCTATTCTCTTAACAGTTAGTAGTAAAAAGTCACATTTGCACTCAGTAAAAGATTGGCATTTGTAGGTATTTTGTATTTAATATTAGCATTACCCAGTATCACAATCATGAAATGGTCTTCACATTGTAAGGTGCGACGTCAGTTTTCAGTTTGTAGTATTGTTTTGGCTATTTTATTTCAAACGAAAGTTTGAACACTGGAAAATCATTGCTCAGTGGTTTTTAATTTGGAACTTGGATTATTTATCTAAGGATGTTTGTATATTTTGTCAACGAGTAATATTGCGCTGCCATCATGGTGATTGTCATGGTTCTATATAAATGCCCTCCGTCTGTCCCTCTAATGTTGCATGTTTTCAGTGGTTTGGAAGTTTTGTATATTTATTGTATTAACACAGAGTGTCATAAAATAAAATGCTGTTTACTGGATGTTTGTGTAATTTTAAATACTGTATTAGCACTTCAGAGGCAGTAATTATACAGAGGGCTCAATGTATATAGAAATACCACATTTGATTTTTAAAAATGACAAGACAATTTTTCTGTTGCTTTAGACCTTTGTAGGTGGTGTAACATGAGATTCACCAGTTAAATAGTTTGACCACTTTAAGGTCAAAATACACAGACTAGAAGCTAGATTCAAAACAGAAAACCTGTTTTGTGGCCCAGACTTTTCCTTGTGGGTTAACATGGATGCCTCTGTACTAGTATTGTATTGATTCAATTGAACTTGTTTTCTGTTTCCTAACCTCACTACCTGTTGTTGTTTTATGTACTGATGAAAGTACCAATTTGTGTATTGTTGGATTTTTCATTTGATTATCTAAAGAGGATATAAAAAATATAGTCTAAAAAGTGTTCATGGTAAATCTTATTTGAGAAATTCATGTTAAATTAAAATAGGAACAGCATTTTCAGTTTTCTGGGTGTTACCTAAAAGTGACTTTGGATTTTCATTGGATATAGGCCTTTTGTAAATCATGTTGATATAATGTATAGTTTGCATTTTAGAGGGAGTTTATGTTTAATTAAGTTTTAGTTGTTTCTGTAAATCATTTGTAGTACATAATGGTTTTTATAGTTATTGCTTTATCTTTTTCTGAAAACACTGGCATTAGCACCTAATTTTGCATTTTTACTGGTAAAAATCTATATTAACTGTTTATATACGGAATCTGTTACATTTTTTGTGCAATTTTCCCTTATTAGAATTACTGTGCTGTCACTCACCATTTCACTGTATCTTCTTCCATTTTTTCCTTAAGCTAAATGTTTAAAGGAATTTACTGATTCCTTGTGATTAAGAACTTTAGAGGTGAAATAAAAGCGGTTAATGTAAAAATAATTGAGGATGTTTAAAAATCTGTACTTTGATAGATTTTTCAAGTACCATAGTATAAATTTATTTACAGTAGAATTGTGTTTTAAAACACTAGAATTGTTTCTAATACTTGTTTATTAAACTAAAAGGTTGTGGCTCAGTGGTTAAATATTATGGAAAGTGAAGTATTTCTAATAGAATTTTAGGGTACATTTTATACAACAGCATGCTTTTTGTAAGGATGGGTATTTTTAAACTTTAAGATTTATCACAGTCTATAGAAAGATAGAAAGGAATCTGTAGAAAATTTCTAAGCCAGCCCGATGTTGTTTACTGGATGTTTGTTTGTGTAATTTTAAATACTGTATTAGCACTTCAAAGGCAGTAATTATAGATATCCTTAATTAGAAGATTCTAGCAAAATAGGGAAAGGCTCCCCTCTAGTGTTCTTACCCTTCTTGTGGGCTTCATATTTACCGTTTAACTGTGTGGTTTTGATAAGACAAAGCCTTCAACTTAGAGAATTTTCATCAGCACTGTTTATGTTTTCAAATGGCAAGGGACATAGGAGCCAGCATGTAACAGTGCCATGAGTGTTAAATTTTAAGTATATCCAAATCTTGATTTATTTTTCAGCTCGTAACTTTTTGGAGTTGGCATGGCTGATGGTGTAGTTAAAATTCTTCTGCCACTAAAACCCATTTTATCTTTACTGGAGATAGAAAGTCATTAATCCTCTTCTGCCTTGTAGTTTCATAAGTTGACTATTATCTTCTGTACATTTTAACAGTTGAATTTGTAGAATCATAGCATGCACATTTTATTTAACTCTTTGTTTTATAGTATTTAGCTTTAATCCTAGAATTCCTCCAGAATTCCTTAAAAATGTTGTGGGCCAGTAATTCTCAAGATAAATCATGGTCACAAGTAGTTGTTACTGTGACAGTTTATAATATTATTCAGGTGTTTGGGGGCTAGGAAAAAAATGCCCCGAATAACTGTTTTTTTTTTTTTTTTTTCTGGTGGTTACGGAAGTTCTTACAACATTATTGTCTCCTACACAAAAACAGAGCCCGCTGGGCATACACATCCCTCCAACTAATTTTTTTCTAGTATGAAAGAAATATGTATCTGTTGTAGGACTACTGAAAAATATGGAAAATAAGTGAGAAAAGAAAACAATAACTAATTTTTATCATCTAGAGATACCACTGTTAATGTTTATTGTATTTTTTTCCATTCTTTTTGTATACATATATATTTTATACAGTTAAGGGATATAATGAGAATTTTTATCTTGTTTTTCCCTCACTTGGTATTATCATAATGACCTGCTAGTTAAGCTTTTAAAATTAACTTATTTATAAAATTAAAATTACATTTCATATACATTAAAAAAATATTTACAGCAAAGGGACTTACAGTGGCTCATAATTTTATACCCACAAATAGCTACTGTTAAAATTTGGTTCATCTCTTTCCATTAATTTTCTAGGAAGACCACTTTTCTCCCTAATATTAAGAAGTAAGATTTCCCTCTACAGCCTTGTAATTGGTCTTTTAAGGATGTCTGTCTAGCTCTCACAAACCCCATTTCTTTGGACCCCTGAAGACCACATTGGCACTGGATGTCACCTGGCCATGGTGGACTCATACATGGCCCATTAAATTTTTACTCTGAAAGTAGATTTGTGTAGAATTATACTGTTTCAGAGTTGGGCCATGTGGATAACTATATTCTGCCAAGACTTTGAAAGAGTTAGTGATGTGTGATGAAAATGGGAAATGAAGCAGACATGCAAAACAAGTAGGATGAAGGACATAGAAAAGATCTTAACAGCTTTCTATTTCCTTTGTGAAGCCTGACTGTTCACCCCTATTTTGTTAGCTGGATATTATGTTCTCCAAGTAATATTATTACCCTTTTCTCTCTGAGCTATCTTGAGTCAATTTTCTATGACTTTTTACTAGAGAATTTTCAGTTACACAGTGGTAATCTTTTTTCCAATTCTGATATAAATATGTTGAATTATTGATGAATTAGTTCTTTAACAGTGGCTGTATAGATACCTTTATATGTATGTATCACATGTTATTTTTCAAAATCCTGTTACTCTCTTAAGTTCTGAATTTCAGTTTTTTTTTAATTATAAATAACTTAGCAAGAAATATATTATTGCTAAATTGAGTACCCAAGTTTGTGTTCTTTCCTTAGGACAATATGCTCGGTCAAAGCGTAAGTATAGATTTTTATGATCTTTGATGTGCATTGTCAAATTGCTCTCCAGAAAACGGTATCAATTTATGCCTCCATGTGCAGGAGGAGGGCCTCTTTATTTACACTGTGCTGTGATTGGATGTTCCTTTTCTAGGAAGGCTTTGCCATCAATAGGCTTTAACAAATAATTGGGGGGTTTTCTGAGCATTCTGGTTTCTCACAGATGATGGGCTCAGCTCATACACCTTGTTTATAAATAGGAGTGACCATGTATCTTGTATCTACAGAGGAATCTTCCACTTGCTGAAAGCCCTAAGCTAAAGATGACTAGTACAGGATGGAAAAAAATTGCTGGCCAAGGTAGCCAATCCATTGAGCCTCTGTAGGTAAAAACTAGATTGGGTTTAACAACAGGTTACGTTATTCTTCACAATTTTTAGGACAGTGGTTCATTTTTAAGATCGACTCTAAATGATATTAGTCTGGACAGAAGATTCTTTTAACTTTTTTCTAAAAATAACCTACTATTGGGAACTTTCTATATATCAGAGACTATACTGAATGCTTCACATAAGTCAATTACTTGTCCCTCACACCAAGCCTCTGCTGGAATTTATGTTATTGGGTCCTTTTTTGTAGAGGAATAGGAAATTATCCCAGTCACTCAGTGAGTGGTGATGGTGGGCAGGGGAGAGGCAGCCAGGCGCAGGTCCCCTGACTTGCCGGACCTCTCGCCAGTTCTCTCTTTTCCATCTTCCACATTTCTAGTAATTCATATCCATCCTTTAGGGACAGTGGACTCTAGAAAACAATTCAGTAATCAAGAAAAAAAGTACAGCGTGTATTTTTGAAACTCTCCAGACCAAGGCCTACCTCCACAACATGTGGTAAGTGCCTGCTGCCTGCTCTTCACAGCAGTGCTGACTTCCTCAGTGGTCTTTGGCATTTGTATATGTGTGTGTTTGGAGAAACTTAAGTTGAAAACAAATCCTTATTTAATTGTCATACTAGCTATGAAGAAAAGAGGCCCCTTATGTAATCATAATGGCTGCTTATTCTGGATGAGAGATTATAATTTTTTTTACGGAAGTATAGTTGAAAAGTACAATTTTGTGTTTATTTCTGCTGTGCAGCAGAGTGACTCAGTAACACACATATATACATTTAAAAAAATTACTCTTTTTCCATATGGTTTATCCCAGGATATTGAATATAGTTCCCTGTGCTATATACAGTAGGACCTTGTTGTACAGAGATTGTTTATAATAAAATTATTTTTATCACTGTCATATACTTGATGAATTTTTAATGCTGTTCTCAGGATTGAGCAAATTGAGATGTATGTTGTCATCTTGGAAAGTATGAAGAATTACCAGGTTTTTCTCTGAAAGGGAGCAGTGATTTCATCAGTTGTCATCTTACAGTGTGGCCTTTTTGAAATTTGTAAGTTATTTTAAGAGTTTAGTATGCAGAGAAGTCGGTGTCTCCTTGGGGTTTGTATTTATTTTCTCACTCTGTTATGGGTAGAAACTACAGCTGTTTGAGAATGTAGTCTTTGGTGTCAAACCTGTATTTGAACTTTGGCTTTGCCACTTACCAGCTTTTTCATGTGGGATAAATTACTTAACCTCAGTTAAGTTACTCGGGTGACAGTTAATATATCTATAATATGAGGATATTAGTTTCTACTCATAGGGTTTTGATAATGAATTAAAAAGAAGTACGTAGCACAGTACCTGCCCATGAAACATGTATAGGGGTTAAAAATTCTTACTGCTGTCCATGTTGAAGACTCCCAAGTCTCTGTCACCCAGCTGGTCTTCTCTCCACTGTGTATTTCTAGCTGCACATGGGACTTCGTGCTGCCAGCCTGGGCTGAACCTTCACGTCTTCCCTGTCTCAGTCCCTGCTGGATTCCTGATCTAGGTGAAGGCGCCACTTTCTGCCCAGTGCCCAAACCGTCTTAGATGCATTCCCCTACTCCCCAAACTGCTTCTGATCAATCCCCAAGCTGTTCCTTCTTTCTCCCTAATGTCTCTTCATCTCATTGTCTTCACTACCTCCTGCCTTCGTTTGGGCTTCCTTGTCTTAAAGATAAAGTTTAATTGTTTCTCCCAACATATGCCCTTGGTGGACTGCTTGTATAGATGCTAGATTTTTCAGGATATTTGACTATAAAAAGTCAAAGAGCTACTAAGAGTTACAAGTTGACTAATTTTTTTTCCCATGTGGTTTTATTACTTCCTCCTATTTATTTATGCTTTTATTTACATCCTGTGTATCTAAGCAAAGTGAGCAAGTCTTGCCTTAAAGACTTATCTTGGAGAACTCTCCAGGGTGAGGAGGAAGCTACAGGGAAGAAGATAGCAGGGGCACCCGCAGATGACCACGACTGTGTGACTGAGCAACCGGTGGGGTCCTGGGATATGGACAGTTACTGGCTGCTTTGGAGAGGAGGCCAGAAATCTGCTCTGAGGCTCTTACCCTTTAGTGTTTGGGAGTTAAAGGTACCGAATTATTGGAAACCACTGAAATAAATCCCTTAAAGGAAATGTCCAGGATAGTCAAGACTGTTATTGTGTTAAGCAGAGATTTCTAAGGAGAACTAGGAGTGAGTTGAATGCATTGTGTTCCAGGAAGATCGTCATGGAAGATCAAGCTGGTAGCAAAATTACTAAGTAAAAATTCAGTGTGAAATGTGAAGCACAGGTGTGGGTTGCCCAGCCTGTGCTGAAATTTAAAGTCAGGGTCCTTTCTCTTGTGGATTAACTTTTGAGAAAGATGTAATAACAGCTGAGCAAGCAACTGAAAATGTCCAGTTTGACTTGGATTATTTAGATTGTAATTTGTTTGGAAAAAAATTTGCCTTTATTAATTTGGAAAATTCTGCAGCTTTTAATGCTGATTCCTGTTAGAAATCTGGCACGTGTCAGAAATGTTAAAATGTCTCGAATGCCTAGAAGCCAAAGCATACAGTAGTTTCAGCTGTCACAGGAAAATAAAGCTATTTTTGTATGTTCTAAGTTCTTCACATGATATGGAGAGTTGAATAAGAGTTTATGAAAAGGGCTGTTCGTGTCTTGAGTTTATAAAGTGGAGTTCTGTTTCTAGATGAAGCTTTTTATGGGCAGGATTACCTTCAGGAAATTTGGATGTGTATTGCTCCATGATTGGCTTTTAATTGTGGTATTCTTGTTGGAAGAGGAGAACATGTCCTTCAGTTGACTTTTCCCTTGTTGTACACATTTCTTTACATTATATTCATAATACTTTGAAGTATTTCCATATTTCTTCAAAATTTAGATATCTGTATAGCATATGAGAGGATTTTTATTTATTTTTTCCTATTTATAATTATATCAGTGCTTCTCAGGGGAAGAAATATATACTTCAAGTTAAAACTAACCTCACGTAGGTGTCTATATGTTATTAGTGAATGGCAGAGTTAAAAATAGTTGAATATCTTATCACCAGTATTACACATGTCAATGTTTAAAATGTGGTAGATATTTTCCTGATCAGATTATACACATCATATTGAAACAATATAACGAGACTTGAAAGAATCAGAATAAGTTTGCAAAATCTGGTTTAATTCATATCTGGGGAGGGTTGGGAGCATGTGGTGAAAACACATATGCATAGGAACCTAATCAATGCTAGACAAATAATGGATTAGTTTACAATAGGATGACCAGAAATCGAAGGCTCTGATTGAGTCCGTCAGCGGTACTACAGGTTTACATTTGGCTCAAGTGGCTGTTGAATAATGTATCAAGTGGTGCCAAGTTCCTCCGGAGCACCTCATGACCCCCCTGCCTTGGAAGGCATCTCACCACAGTCTCAGAAGGAAATCCCGGTCGTGCCTTTCTTTCTCGTGCTGCCTTGGTACAAATGCAGGCCTGGGATTTCCAGGGGCCATATGTTATTGCACAGAGAGGTCTGTTCTAAGCAGACCCTTATGGCTAAGAAGGTGTGAGATTAGCCCTTAAATAGTGGTCTAGCATTAACGTGGTCTATCAAAGCAGGTTAAGAAATAGCTCCTTAGTGATTATGTACCAGCTACTAGTTATCACACTAACAGAAAAGGCAACATGGCAGCTTCACATTTCACATGAAAGACTAGCATTAACGGCCTGGCTTGCTGGCTTAACTTTTTACATAAATCTAGTGATTATTTTAATTTAGACCCAGGGAAAGATGATTTCATGCCAGTCTTTTCTTCACATAGGTCTGTGTAGCATTAGAATTGTTC
This sequence comes from Antilocapra americana, assembly GCA_007570785.1. Taxonomy (NCBI): domain Eukaryota; kingdom Metazoa; phylum Chordata; class Mammalia; order Artiodactyla; family Antilocapridae; genus Antilocapra; species Antilocapra americana. Next base: position 12,504,255 of record ML661891.1, on the reverse strand, counting down.
TGGGTTAATGATTAGGCCATGAAGGCAAAATGTTTTAACTCTCCTTTGCCAAAACAGAAACAGTCTCTGTTCTGACTCCTGTCCAGTTCCCAAAAAAACAACATACATACACCTTTGTTATTGCACATCTCTCACACAGACTCGTGTATGTATAATATATATATATATATATATTTTAAATATGCTACACACACAAAAAAAAGGACTATGGCACTTTACAGAATACATGTTTAACAAAGATCATTACACCACAGATGTTTGATAAGTATACAAAAAACCTTACACAATTCATGTAAATTGTTGAATTAGCACACAGGTTTAAAGAATCCACAGAATCCAAAGCAAACATTTCTGTCTTCTTGGAGTTCATTGAGAAGCCCAGCCCCATCACAAAACTTGAAGCACAAATGCTGGCAAAAAATAAATAAGACTTTTTCTGGTAGTAGTGATGGTCCATGTATATTAGATTTTTAGACTGAGGCAATTATGTGATTGATAGAAATTTATTAGAAAAATGGATGTAGGTCAACGATTGTCTGTTTTCAATCTGTTTCTTTATAACACATTCCTCCCATTCAGTGGTTTTTAAACAACCATGCAGTTTTCATCTAGGCTAGCATGATTTTGATATTCCGTTTATCCCAACTGAAGCCTGGCTAAATGGACTTGCAGGTTCAAAAGGCCTATGTTTACTTTGTTACTCTTTCTCTGTTAGAGAGATTTCATCTGTGCTCTGCCTGACAAATCAGTGTTTCAAATGATTTTTAGTGGTTTGGGGGTTTGTGTGTGTGTGCATGTACGGTTTTTGGTCTTCTGTGACATTGAGACCAATGAAGTAAATACTGTCAAGTGACTTTCTTCTGGCCAAGAGAGGGCACATTTTCACTTATGACTTGTTATTAGAGTGATCGAGGGATATATCTCCACCCCACCTTAGTGGAAAAGCAGTCGGGCAGTAAAGATGATGGACATGCTCAGAGGATCCTCTTGGCTTGTAACTTGTCTGGGAGGAGAGTGAGAGTGTAAAATCAGTGATATAACATAGGTCCTCTATGTTGTATAGAAGGAAAGTGAATCTTGTGATAAATTTAAGAAAAAAAATGTGTATTTTTAATCAAGATTATTTGCCTGGTGGAGGGAACCTTATTTTTGGAGTTGCCTTGTTTTTTTTAATTAATGAAAATAATTTCCTAGTGTTAAAAAGGGATAAAGACGACAGCATCAGGACTTTGTGTGTCCCTGTCCTGCAGGGAGAGGAGCCCTGTTTGGTGGCCGCCATCACCTGTTTCTATGTGATGTCAGACACAGTTCTTGTTTCCCGAGTCCGGATGGCAGGCTGCCGTGAGCGCAGGTATTTATCCCTTTGCTTTACAAGAAAGAGTCACAGATGGACAGTTTTGGTCTGAGATTGGTGAACTCATTAAAGGCTGGTTCCCCACCCATACCTCTCCTGCCCTTTAGGTCATAATCTGTGAGATGTAAATGGTTTCTGGCACAGGGCAACAGCCAGAGTAAACTTTAGTTCTCCATCCCATCTGTGTATTAATATAAAGCAAGTACTTGTTCTGCAGCAAGGCATGGTCTTCAGACTCACACAGCTTTAAGATGAGTCTCTCCGGGCAGGGTTGTAAGATCTGAATCGGGATTCTTCTATGCCTGGAGGCACTTAGCACACAATACCTCCTCCGAACAAGGTTCATTAGTTATTTGTTAAATTTTCAAAGCAAAGCAAGCCCTCAAGTAAGCAGATTCATAAGCCTTAAGAGACCCATACTTTTAGTCCTTTCAGAAGTTTGGTGGATCCATCCCATTTGCTTAAGTTGCAAAAAAGTGTTTCTGTAGCATCCTGCAATTCTGAAGTTCAGGGTAATACCAGACTGGGTTCCTTTTGGTCCCTTTGATCATTCCAGGGTAAGGTTGAAGTGATGGCTAATGTCATTTTCCTGAATCAGTTATATTGGTGATTTATAGAAACTAGATTAAAAGCCCCTGGATCCTTTTCAATAGTGGTGTTTCATTCCTTCTGTAAACAGTTGTAGGCAGGTGCTAGGAGCTCGGTCGAGCTCTCATTTTTGCATGAACCTTCTACTCTATGCTTTCCTGAGAATGAAGCCTTTGCCGTAAACTCACTGGTTAGAGCAATTTAATGTTATCTGAGTCTCTGTCCAGGACCAACACCAGTAACCAGAGAAACGTAACTCCTGTGACCAGCTCCTTGTCATCTGCTGCCGCCGGGGGCAGGAGCACAGCCAAGTGCTTGCCTGGTTACCACACAGCGGAAAGATGTCTCCCCGCAAGGGCTGAGATCCAGGCACGCTCTGAGGGGGCCTCAGCAGCCTGGAGACCTGTGTCCCTCGGAGGAGGGAACAGGAAGGTTTCCTCTGGCAGTCAAAGCTCAGTCCTAGCCCTCGGGGGACAACACGTGATTTCTGGTGGCGGAGGAGTCTGGGCCAGTACCGGTTCTACAACTGGGAAGTGGAGTGCCTGTCTCTCCTAATAGGATTCTGTCTGTGCTTTTATTCTCATGGTGGGACAGGTCCTTATGCTTTCTCTCCTCAAATGTCTAGACTCTCAGAGTGACAGTTCAGTGGACCCACCTGACTCGGGAGTTCAGCTAAGTCCCACGATAGAATTCCACACTGTCCGTGCTGACTGCTCAGGTCACCTAAGCAAGAGGCAGTGTCTTGGTGTGCCCTGTAGCGCATGTAATGTCCCTGGTAAACGTGCACTCTTCACTGTGGACCCCAAAGGAGACAGTGTGAAAGAACAAGGGAAACAAAGGACCACCCCCCCCCCCCCCCCCCCCCCCGCAACCTTACTCTGAGGCAGAGAGGCCCGCAGGCCTGCAGCCTGTGCAGAAACACGCGTCTAACCCGCCTGCAGATCCGGCCTGTGGTGGTCTCATCCTTCATTGGGCCTTGGGGGAGATGGGGTCTGGAGAACGACATGCCGCGTCAGGGCTTGTGTGCTGCCTTCTCGCTCCGTCTCTTACAATTGGCACCGTGGCCTTCATGTGCAGTGCTTGGCGGGGCTGGATATGGCCTGCCGCTGGCCCTGGGGGGCTGTGGAATGTGGCTTCAGTAGGTAAAGGCGAGTTCTGCACTTGACCCAAATGACGGAACCAGAAGTGAAGTGTTTCACAGGGTGACGGCGAGCAAGAAAACGGCATTGGGGGCTCTTCCAAACTAAAGGAGGCAGATGAGGTTTTTCCCCTCTTCGATTTCTTCCTGTACTTTGTCACTGGAGGTGGCGATCTCTGCTTGGGCGGAAAAGACAGCGCAGATGAAGGTGAGCACCGTGCCCCCAATGGCGGTATAGAAGGCCCAGCCCAGCGAGCAGTCTCCAGGTTTGTAGGCCGACGCGTAGTGTCCGCAGTAGCCTATGGCCTTCTGACATCCCCAGCCGGCGGGGTAGAGTATCAAACCCAGGATGAGGAAGAGGCCTGCAGGGCAGAAGAGAGAACAGATGAAAACCCCGTGGCGAGTGAGTGGCGGCACTGTCTGTGTGATGGTTATTTGCTGTGCCTGCTCTGGCCTGTGGGATCCGGGCTGCAGTAGCGGAACGATCCTGAGTCTGCTTCCAGGACCAGACTCAAGAGAGTCTCAGTACTGTTCTGTGCAACTAACTGGGCCTGATCAAAATAGTCACTTTCTTAGGAATACTTTTAGCCTCAGGGCTTCCCTTATGGCTCAGCTGGTAAAGAATCTGCCTGCAAGGCAGGAGACCTGGGTTCAATCCCTGGGTTGGGAAGATCCCCTAGAGAAGGGAACGGCTACCCACTCCAGTATTCTGGCCTGGAGAATTCCATGGGCTGTATAGTCCATGGGGTTGCAAAGAGAGTTGGACACGACTGAGTGACTTTCACTTTAGCCTCATATGTACATGTCAGAATGTGAACCCACTAGTAATTTCTAGGAAAGCAGGTGACTGTCACTACTTCCTCCCACAGGGCTCGTCTTGCAGTAAGGCAGAGGATGGCAAACTAAGGTCAAGCGGGGCCTTGTTTTTATAAGTAAAGTTTTACTGGCACACAGCTATGCCCGTTCATTTATGGACTGCCCAGGGCAGTGCAGGGACAGCACAGTGAGGGAACTGGTACAGGCCCTGCGGCCTGCAAAAATCTAAAATATTTACTATTTGGCTTTTGGCAGAAAAAGTTTGCCAGAAGAATTCACAGAGAACAAGAGTTAAATGCAAGAGACCAGATCTTAACTTGGGTATCATGCTTTAAAGATAAGCCCACGAGGGGTCAGTTTGCTGGCATTCACCAGCAACCAATCTCATACCTAGGACAGTGATATCTATATTTACATAGTCATTCTGAAACCACGTGCAAACTTCATGAGAATTTTTTGTCTGATTGCTTTTAAGTAAGTGGAGCCTTGAGTAGACACTGAGAAGCTCTGTTTCCGTTCTGCTGATCCCACCACACTGACACACTAAAGGTCTACTATTTTTGTATTCCTGCAGCTTTACTGCTCACTGTGTAATCAAGAGTTACCTTCCCTGCCAGCCCGGGGTGGCAGTGAGGCAGGGTGGCTTGCCTGCTCCCCCCTCACACAGCAGAAGTTGCTTATAAGGAAGTCCAGATCCCAAGACGACAGAGAAAACTGAGGGACCCCAAATCTTACACAACAAAACCTTCTTGGTAGAAAGGATGCTGCAAGAAGATGATGGCTTTATTTGGGTTGGCCAAAAAGCTCATTCATGTTTTCCCATTCAATGGTATGAAAACCCAGATGAATTTTTTGGACAATGCTATATGCAGTAAGAAAAGACAGTTTTCTTTGAAAAATGACATCTATAGAACCAAGATTATTCATAGACAAAAAGACCTGTGTTTTAGATACACTGGAATAGCAGTTCTATCCTCCTAAGCTCGGCTTTTAATTCTCTTTCCCTACCTTTACTGACCAACCCATTCCAGTATTCATGCCTGGAGAATCCTGTGGACAGAGGAATCTGGTGGGCTACAGTCCATGGGGTCACAAAAGAGTCAGACATGACTGAGCAACTAACTTAATAATCAGGGGAAAGGCTAGGCTACAAAATAGTACCCTTGAAAGAATAAATGACTCTCCATCTGAACAGATGTAACTCAGCTGGGGGGATCTAGGATGACAGAGCTAATTCTTTTGTATCTCTAAGGCCTGTGATAAATCCTGATTAATCCCTATCTTGTTCTCTAGGAAACCTCACCCCAGGCACAGGGAACCTGGGAAGTCTCCTCCCTCAGGTCCTGAGTTACTGCCTTGGGAACGGGAGTCCCCCTCACTGGGACCTGTATCAGGATGCAGAGGCATTCGACCTGGGGGTAAGGGAGCATTATCTGCTTTTTCTTTTAAAAGGCCAGAGTGTGTGTATTTGAATTGTGGCTCCAATTATTAACTGCACACATTGTGTGTATTCTGTGGCTTAAGTCCAGTTAGTAAGTGAATGCATGTTAGTATGACAGGGGCTAGGGCGAGAAGGATTTGCCGTCACCTAGCAGCTCTGCCCCTGTGCTGGGATCTGGCTTGTCGTCGTTCAGTTGCTCAGTTGTGTCCGACTCTTTGTAGGATGCACAAGTCATGTGGCCATCACAGATCCTTCTGGGAAGTTTTAAATAATTCTTATTCTGATATCATTGGACCCCTTTTTTTTCCAGCACAGTCAGGCACATTTACCCCTGTACTTCTCCCTAAGCTGTTCCCTTACTGGTAGCTCAGCTGGGGTTGCTCAAGTGCTTCAGCCCTGCTTAAAATCCTGTGGTTGCTATTGGCCATCAATCTGGGAACAGCAGGGGGACTTATCATAAAAGGGTGCCATGCTTAAGAGTCTTTTGAAAGCCTCAGCTTGATTATAAGCCCACAGGGCCTTCCCCACAGGTGGGTGACAGGAAGAGGCTGTGGTACATCTGTGAGCCCCCAGTGCACATGATGTGTGTCCCCACTTGGGCAGCCTGGCTGCGAGGATTCTGCTCCTTGCACACAACAGAGCCGAACCGAGCGTGATCAGTGCCATGAACACACAAGACTGTCTGAGACAGAAAACTGCCGGCCTTCAGGTGAGCGAGAAGAGACATTTCTCATCCCTCTAGGTATTTAGAGAAGACTCTTCTACCAAAGGAATTCCAGAAAGCTTCGTGATTCAGGTGGCCACACGGCCCCCACTTCCCAAGATCCTGACTCACCACTACTCCTGGGTCCCCAGGCACTAACAAGTGTCCCCTAGTCACAACCATCATCCCAGCAGGTTCTTTTTGCCTCCGAGTGAAGTTCTCGAGAAGCCTGTAAAGGCTTCCCAGCTCTAGTAAACACCACAGCCCTCAGGTCCCCTGTGTTTGGCTCTGTGTCGCCCACCTCTCTCGCCCCTGCTGTCTGCTCCAGCCTTTGCTCTCGTCATGTTCCTCTCAGATGATGCCTCCCTCCTTGTCCTGCGGTCCCACCTACTTACAGTTTCAACCGCCTACCTCCCCCTGATTTGCTATCCCCGTTCCCTGCTTTGGTATTTTTTCTTAGCATTCCTTAGTAACAATATATTACCTTGAGTCATATGAAACTATTTGTCCATTTTTTTTAACCTACAAAAATGGTGGTTTCATGTGGCTCAACCTGATATTTCACTTATTTTGACTGTTAATCCATATCCATTCTAAACTAAGCTCCACACGGGCAGGGATTTTTGTACATCTGATTTACTACTAGAAAGCCAGTGTTCAGAACAGTGCCTGCCACAAAGTAGACTCTTAATAAAACATTACTAATGTCAGGGCAGCTTGTTCTGCAGTACAGTTTTTCTGAACCACAGTGCCCTGGAGGAGAAAGAGTAACATAACTCTGGCAGATGCCAGTCAACAAGAATGAACCACCCCAGGAGGAAAAGAGATGCAGACTCTTGGTTGGTTGGCTTCCCCTGTCACACCGCCGGTCCGAGGCCTCTGAACCCCAGGGGCTAGAGGCAGACGTGTGCCTCAGAGTCCAAATAGGCTTGATGACACCAGCTACAGAGACAGGGTGGGCACATCAGACCACAGGCAGGAGAACACAGTAAGACATACAACCAAGCCTGCTGCAGATGTGGCGTGGCTCTCCTCACCCTTGGCTCGGAGTGCCCCAGGGACCCCAGCGAGGTGCACTCTGGACTGAGGCTCACGCAAGAGCCGTGCCAGACCCAGGTTTGCCCTCCCTGGGAAGTATCAACACAGCAGCTCCTGCCGTGAGGGCAGCCTGTCTCGGGGGCCTCTCCGTCGCCTTGCTTTTCAGTGCATCACACCTTCACGTATGTGCGTGCTTGGGGGGTGACAGAGCAAACAGGACTAGGCCAATGGGCACCTGCTTTTCTTCTGACTGGCCTCTCTTCCTGGGGCCTGGCTGAGCTGCAGCAGGCCCAGCTGGGAGGAGGAAGAAGGGCATAGAGGATGATGCTGGACAGCTACTCAAGACAACAGCCACGGCTACAGGAAACCTAGAAGTTCAGAGAGCTGGTAAGCCCTGCAGCAGCTCCAGTTGATAGGATGGTACCCAAGTAGGTACGATTCTCCCCAACCTTAAGAGAGACTCTCCCCCTCGCAGCCCGTCTTTTCTCTCACAGCCTCTCAGATCCTTGTACCAAGAACACTAGAAGGTGCCAGCATATGCTCACCATGGGGTGATTCAGCCTTATCTGGGGAAGAAAGACATTAACGGAAGTGATGGTCAGTCATTTGGACTCCCTTACAGATGCTACCCCAGCCCAGGTTAGGAGAGCCCTGACAGTTTACTGAAGCCACCGTAAGACGCTAGCTGTCATGGGTACCAGCAGTCACCATGCAACATCCACCGTGTTCCTGTGCCACTTTAGTAATAGTTTCCCTGACCTGGAAGGAGCTTTCAGACTCAACCTGGATACCCAGCAGTTCTAGCCTGCTACAGAGAAATTTTTAGAGTCTGTGGGCCACATGTACACATGGCTCTGGTTTAACTCAAATAATTAGACTTCATGAGCTCTAAAGGGGAGAGGGTAGGAGCTGGGTCTCCTGGCTGAGTTTCCAGTGCCTGAAACAAAGAAGGTGCTAAAAAAGAAAATGAATGAAACACGCTGGGAAAAGTAAAGCCATAGTCTTCCCCATCAACAGTCAGCACTGACTATGATTAGACCAGCCGCAAAATACAGCTTAGGGAATTTTCTTGCTGCTTCCCTGAAATAAAATAATACGTTATCAAATATAAGTTTTAATCAAATCCCTTAGGTGGGGGGAAAAACCTCCATAATCCTGCCAAGCCCCCAGTTTTGGAAAGACCAGGAGCTGCTGAATACAGTAACAACATAATAATGTTTTACTTGGTCTGAGATGACCACCTCCAGCTTTAAGAGTAGGGGATGCTGTTGGAATGGGGGCACTGAGGAGTCTGAGCCGCTGCTCACAGCTGTGAGGGAAGCGTGGGGAAGGCTGTGCGGTGACCTCACGGTCTCTCTGCTCTGTCAGCACCACCCCCTCCTGCGGCTCTGTCACGGGACCCCCGCCCCCTTTCACTACCTGCTGGCTGAGGGAACGGACTCCAGGCAGCCTGCCTTTTGTGGGTCGCCCACTGCCTGTCCAGAAGGAGGCCCTTGTTCCTGGCCTGCCTGGCACTAACGCACTTGTTATTGTACAGAATAGCAAGTGTGTCTTTGGCCATCATATTCCTGTTTCCTCCTCAGACAGGCTTCCAGACTAAATAGTAAAGACTGACTAGACCTCAGTTGGCAAAGAAAAATTTCTAAGGACAGGAAGGAAAGACGGCCATCTGTTACTGCTACCGGCAGTCTGTGGAGAAGCCCCCAGTAAGGGATGCCCACTCAGCCACCGCTAGCTTGTAACATGCTCATCCTAAAGCACTGAAACATCCTCCTGTCTCTGGAGAGCTCACAGCAGACAGGGCCTAGCAGACATAGCATCATTCAATAGATGTGGGCTCCAACTAGGTCATCCTGAGGAGTGCCCACTCCCCAAACAAGGGGTGTCTGACCCCTTGGGTACGCATCCACCTGGAAATACCCACCCTGCTCCCGACTCATATGTTACCTGTGTGACATTTGTTACCACTTCCTGCCAGAATGTTATTCTCGGTGTTCCCACTGCCCCCTGTACACCCCTCTTCAGCTCTTCATTGTGTTACTTTTGTATACTTATTCAACTCAATTTACTGAGCTGCCTAGTAAGCACCAGGCTTTCTTCTCAGCCCAGGGATGGAGCAGTGCCCTAGCAGGACTCCGAGCCCCGCAGAAAGGCTGGATCCTTCTGGATTTCTGCCACAATTTTATCTCCACATTTACCATAAACCTGATGGGTGTGTCATAGTTAACCTTGGGTAACAGAGGTCAAGAGTTCAACTTATTTCTGGCTTTCAAATAGCCACTGACTCAAAGAACCTAACCTAGCAGGAAACCATCTAAAGATCAAATATTCATTTTCCATTCAACACAGCTCAAAAAAAAAAAAAAAAAACCCCACAAAACCCCACCTGGTGATGTTTATGCCTACCAGGTCTACCCTGTGACTCAAACTGAATGCCAGTCTGTTGAGCGAGCTTCTCTAGCTGGGCACATTGCCAGGAGGCAGCCCCTGCCCCTTCATCACCTCATGCCCAGGCGAGCATCTCTGTAACAAGAAGCAAGACAAATCAGATAGGAGAATGACTGGCTCCCAGCGTCCCAGCCCCATTTTTGGACACAGCTCAGAGAGCATTCCAGGCTTACTGGGGGTGATAGCCTCAGTCCACAATTTCTGACAACACTGGATTAAAGGAAAACCAAGGTGGGAAGCCGTGCTGACTTCCCTTCTCAGTATCCTCTCCAGTTCCTCCTCACCTTTCCAATCTCTGAACACTGGAGGGCCCAAGGCCCCTTCTTCTGTCCTCTACACTTTCCTTGTTGATCACACTCGATCCCACAGCTTTAGGTACTGCCTCTAGGCTGACATCTCCTGAATCCTGATCTTAATTTTAGCTCCAGAGTTGCATATCCAACTGCCCACTTGATCTCCACTTGGATGTCTAACAAGGTACTTGAAAACTATGTCCAAACCTAACTCTTGATTCCTACTCCCCACTTCAAAACCTGGTCTTTGTCCCGTGGGCTTCATCTCAGTAAATGGGAGTCCAGTTCTAGAGCTGCTCGGGTCAAAAATCTTAGAGTCATCTCTGACGCCTACCCTTCTCCTCGAGCCTACTTTCCTCTGTTGGCAAAGCCTATGGGCCTTCATTCTAGCTGTTCCCTGGCCAGGAGAGCTCTTCTTCTTGATTGCCCATATGGCTAACTCCTGCATCTCCTTAAAGGTCTTGGGTTGAATCTCTTCTCACTGAATCCTGCCCTGAGACCGTATTTGACACTGCAGTTTGGCCCCCATCACCCCAGCACACCCAGCCTCTCTTGCCCTGGTTTTTTGTTTGTTCTTTCCATAGCACCAGTCACTCTTTAACATACTATGTAATTATTTGGTTTGTTGTCTGTCGCCACCAGCTTGAATGTAAAGCCCACGAGGACAGAGAACTTTGTGCAGTTTATTCTTTATGTGTCCCAATTGCCTGGAGCAATGTCTGACATGTAATAGGCATTCAGTAAATATTTGTTGGATGAATGAAAAGATAGAGTGCTGTGATGCAGATTTGTTACATTTTATTTTATTATTTTTTTTTGTGATATTACATGTCAGGTAATCACTTTTATTCCTTATAGACATATTATTATATTCAATTACAGCTGTCAAAACAGAGACAATAAGAGGATAGGGAATTTCCTTAAGTTAGTCATTAGTAAAACCAATCTTTGAATCCAGGTAGTCTCATCCCAAGGCCTAAACAGGGGAACTCTATGCGGATTTGATAAATAAGGAAGATCCAACATTCTGAACCAATGTGTCTTATCTGTGATAAAGCATGGACACCTATTCTAACGTCTGAATGAAGACAATTCTTTAGAAATATGTTGAGTTCCAGGAGTTCACTGCGAGTTAATTACTTGGAACTCAGAATATGGTGCCACAAAGGACCGGTGCTCTGAGATTTGTTACATTTTAAAGTGAAGCCGTTTTAAGTTATTGCCAAGCTTTTAAAGTGGTTGCAGGAAAAGCTTCATTCAATAGTATGAATTTTAGGGGTTGGCAATTCTGGCTAACAGCATACCAGCCACGTTTACTAATGAAACACGTGAAGGGACCAAATCATGAGACTGGCCTTTGACGTGACTGCAAGTGCTGCAAATCTCCTTTCTGGCTACAAAAAATAGAGATCACATAAAAAAAAGAGCAGTAAGTCAATTAAGTGTGATAAGTCTTCAGTAATCGAGAGATCATTTAGCCTCTGAACTCAAACTGTTTCCAACTATGCTTGGCTGCAGCCACGACACCTGTAAATATATGCTGAGGCCGACTGTGGGCACTGCCCAGGGTGCCAGCAGGAAGCAGAGGAGCAGTGCAGGGGCAAACCTGGAGAAGTTCAGCAAAATGGCAGGTGGCAGTGGGTGACACGGGGAGATGAGGAGGGAGGTGGCCCTCGTGGCTTGCAGAAGCGGTACGGCTACTGCCCAGCAGCACGAGCTGGAGAATGGGAGAGCAGCTGAGCGCTGGCCCCAAGGCGGGAAGGCAGACCTGCTGGCGGCCCAGAACACCCCCGCTCCGGCCCTGAGGGCAGTGGCACAGGTCCGCCTCCGAGGGAGTGGCGGCGGGGGTAGTTGGGGGAGGGAGAAGAGATGATTCCCTGCCCCTGACAGGAATCCTTACTTCAAGGATTCCCAAGTCTGGGACCATCATGTGGTACAACAGTTGACATACAGAGTGACACACAACAGCCCTAGGCCTGCTAGTTAACAGTGAACATTTATCTGTATGCTTACCTCTCCTTTCTGTCTAAATTTTCATTTTTTCCAAAGTCATCTTCCATGCTGACAGCTGGAAGTCATTTTGGCAGTCCCTAATAGCTATTTGAAAGTCACCCGCTGTTGTTAGGGGTCTTTTCACTTTCCTAACACCCCAAGGCACACTGTCAGGTACTAAGACGGTGCTTGAGGAAGGCACCATATCAGACGATCCGGTTCCCCACCTAAAAAATTGGCCATCTAGCTCTTCTCTTCCCAGAGATGACCGCGTGAAACGCTCTGCTCCTCATGTGCAAGGACTCTGCACACGCCCTGTAGTCATGTCTCCACAGTCACCAAGGCAAGGCTGAACTAGGTCCCTTACACTCTGTTTTAAGAGAGGCAGCTCAATTTCATGGGTAAAATGTTTAAATAAAAACAAGTAAATGGTTAACCAACTGCCCGGACAATGAAGGTAAAAGACGGGACTCTTACTGTGACATAGCATGCGTTTGTCCCACAGAAGAAGAGCACTGGCTCCAAGGTCTCCTTAGACGCCTCCAAGTACACGCTATTTTGGGAAGCGCCACAGTGGCTCAGACCGTAAAGCATCTGCCTGCAATGCGGGAGACCCGGATTCGACCCCTGGGTTGGTAAGATCCCCTGGAGAAGGAAATGGCAACCCACTCCAGTATTCTTGCCTGGAAAATCCCATGGATGTGGGAGCCTGGTGGACTGCAGTCCATGGGGTCGCAAAGAGTCGGACATGACTGAGCCACTTCACTTTCTTTCATAGTTACTGTAACAGTTTTCATTCCGATCATTAAAGAGTGGGGTGCCATTTCCTTCTCCAGGGGATCTTCCTGACCCAGGGATTGAACCCGGGTCTCCCACATTGCAGGCAGACCCTTTACCCTCTGAGCCACCAGGGAAGCTATGCAACTATGTTACCACCATAATAACTATGGCAGCAGTTAATACTCACTGAGCACTACACAGTGCCAGGCACCAGCTAAGCCCTTTACATATAACTCATTTAGTCCTTGAGAGAATCTTCTACAGTTGGTACCATTCAGTTCAGTCACTCAGGCATGTCCAGCTCTTTGTGACCCCATGAACCACAGCACGCCAGGCCTCCCTGTCCAACTCCCAGAGTCCACCCAAACCCATGTCCATTGAGTCAGCGATGCCATCCAACCACCTCATCCTCTGTCGTCCCCTTATCCTCCTGCCCTCAATCTTCCACAGCATTAGGGTCTTTTCCAATGAGTCAGCTCTTCACATCAGGTGGCCAAAGTATTGGAGTTTCAGCTTCAACATCAGTCCTTCCAACGAACACCCAGGACTGATCTCCTTTAGGATGGACTGGTTGGATCTTCTTGCAGTCCAAGGGACTCTCAAGGGTCTTCTCCAACACCACAGTTCAAAGGCATCAATTCTTCGGCGCTTGGCTTTCTTTGTAGTCCAACTCTCACATCCATACATGACCAATGGAAAAACCATAGCCTTGACTAGACGGACCTTTGTTGGCAAAGTAATGTCTCTGCTTTTCAATATGCTGTCTAGGTTGGTCATAACCTTTCTTCCAAGGAGTAAGCATCTTTTAATTTCATGGCTGCAGTCACCATCTGCAGTGATTTTGGAGCCCAGAAAAATAAAGTCAGCCACTGTTTCCACAGTTTCCCCATCTATTTGCCATGAAGTGATGGGACCGGATGCCATAATCTTAGTTTTCTGAATGTTAAGCTTTAAGCCAACTTTTTCACTCTCCTCTTTCACTTTCATCAAGAGACTCTTAGTCATCTGCATATCTGAGGTTATTGATCTTTCTCCTGGCAGTCTTGATTCCAGCTTGTGCTTCCTCCAGCCTAGCATTTCTCATGATATACTCTACATATAAGTTAAATAAGCAGGGTGACAATATACAGCCTTGACGTACTTCTTTGCCTATTTGGGACCAGTCTGTTGTTCCATGTCCAGTTCTAACTGTTGCTTCCTGACCTGCATAGAGCTTTCTCAAGAGGCAGGTGAGGTGGTCTGGTATTCACATCTCTTTCAGAATTGTCCACAGTTTATTGTGATCCATATAGTCAAAGGCTTTGACATAGTTAATAAAGCAGATGTTTTTCTGGGAACTCTCTTGCTTTTTCGATGATCCATTGGATGTTGGCAATTTGATTTCTGGTTCTTCTGCCTTTTCTAAAACCAGGTTGAACATCTGGAAGTTCACTGTTCACGTATTGCTGAAGCCTGGCTCAGAGAATTTTGAGCATTACTAGCATGTGAGATGAATGCAATTGTGCGGTAGTTTGAGCATTCTTTGGCATTTCCTTTCTTTGGGATTGGAATGAAAACGGACCTTTTCTAGTCCTGTGGCCACTGCTGAGTTTTCCAAATTTGGTGGCATATTGAGTGCAGCACTTTCATAGCATCATCTTTCAGCATTTGAAATAGCTCAACTGGAATAGCATCACCTCCACTAGCTTTGTTCATAGTGATGCTTCCTACGGCTTATTTGACTTCACATTCCAGGATGTCTGGCTCTAGCTAAGTGTGAGTGATCACACCATTGTGATTATCTGGGTCATGAAGATCTTTTTTGTACAGTTTTGCCATCTCTTCTTAATATCTTCTGCTTCTGTTAGGTTGATACCATTTCTATCCTTTATTGAGCCGATCTTCACATGAGATGTTCCCTTGTTATCTCTAATTTTCTTGAAGAGATCTCTAGTCTTTCCCATTCTATTGTTTTCCTCTATTTCTTTGCATTGATCCCTGAGGAAGGCTTTCTTATCTTTCCTTGTTATTCTTTGGAATTCTGTATTCAAATGGGTATATCTTCCCTTGTCTCCTTTGCTTTTCACTTCTCTTCTTTTTACAGCTATTTGTAAGGCCTTCTCAGACAGCCATTTTGCTTTTTTGCATTTCTTTTTCTTGGGGATGGTTTTGATTCCTGCCTCCTGTACAGTGTCACAAACCTATGTCCATAGTTCATCAGGCACTCTGTCTGTCAGAACTAGTCCCTTAAATCTATTTCTCACTTCCACTGTATAGTTGTTAAGGGATTTAATTTAGGTCAAACCTGAATGGTCTAGTGGTTTTCCCCACTTTCTTCAATTTAAGTCTGAATTTGGCAATAAGGAGTTCATAATCTGAGCCACAGTCAGCTCCCGGTCTTGTTTTTGACAGATGAGGAAACCAAGGCACAGAGGGATTAAGTAAGGTTACACCGCTAATTGATGGTGGAGCTGGGACTCAGATCCAGGCGGCAGCGCTCCATGGTCCACTCCCAAGCCATTACCTTAGGCTGCGGCTTTACTGTGAACCAAAGACTAGCTTCAAAACAAAAGCGCCTGTCAACTGAGGAGGGGAGGTTGCTGAATCCTTAGAAGCTGGCTTGCTTACACCTATGAGACATTCAGGAGCATATGACAAGCAGTTATCAAGTAGAAACACCACAGGCCTGCTCTCTAGGGATGACGGGGAGAGGAAGGTTCGCCTAGTGTCAGGCAGGTGACCTGACAACCCTACAGCAAGACAGCAACAAGATAAAGAATGTCCAGTGCTTGTCTTACATTGCAGTCTGAGTGTCACCAGCCTCCTTACTGCAATATAGATGCCACCTTGGAATGTCTGTCATTGGCCAAAAAAAAAAAAAAAAAAACTTCTAGAAAGAAAACTTATGAAAAGGTCGAAACAACACAGTGTTTGCTACGATGCCCTCTCCTGCAGAATCTATGTGAGCAGAAAACTGGAAATGAAGCACAAAACCCATCAGACGAGAGGGAGAAAACGTAAGCTGTGTAACCTGCTTACATTTCAATCTCTGCTCTTAGAGTCTGTGTGCTTGGGAGCCTCTGGAACTGCACACCCACCTCGAATATTAATGCCATCCACAAAATGACCCACAAAAGGCCATATCCTGTGAACCTTCCAGGAGAGACACTTAGAGCTGGTTAGACAAAGTCGCGCACCAAGAGCATGCTCAGACAGCTTCCAAGTGGCATCCTTGCTTGTGCAGGCCGGGCCATGGTTTAACCATCTCCCCTCCTCCAAGGAGCCCTTCTTATTCATGGAACAGAGCTGAGGAGCTCTGTCTTGACCTCCTAACCCTGAGCCCTCGCACCACGACCTATACACAGCAGGTTTCAGTTAATCCTGTGTTAACAAGGGACCTTCTTTGTCCCACTGTCTACACTCAGGCAGTGCTACTCTCAATCTAACGCATCAGGCTCTCAGGACATCTCGCTTACGACAACTACAGACACCAGGACTGGGGCCCCCCCGGCTCTGCCACCCAAGGAGAACTCAGATCCTTGCCTCCCAAGTCTCAACACTAAGTTAGCGATGCTATCCCGGCCTGTATGACTTCTCCAGGTGCCCGGACACTGTCCTCAGCACCAAAATGCCACTTAGCCATTCAGAGCCAGGGCTGTCCGAGCAGCATTCATACACCAGTGTAATATGACAAAGTCTTAGTCATCCCACAAATCAAGGGCTTCTGCCCATGAATGCCCCCTTGGGTGAATCTCGACTTTTGAAATAACGTTGCCCATTAAAGTTTTTCAGTTTTTCAATGACAACTTATTCTATAAAGCCCAAACAGAACTGGTTTTAGTGACAGCCAGCTCTGAAATGATTCTTACTGGTTCTTTGGATGATGACTGCATTAATTTATGCCCTAGCTGTCTAGGAGGGCAGAGTCCATGCTAGGATTGAGACTTAGCAGCATTTTACCACAACCTTTAGTCTTTCAAAATCCCAGGAAACTCATAGTTTCTAGCACAGATTAGTGAACACAGAGCAGACTATGTTTTTGTCAGTGCACAACAGTTATTGAGCATCTAGGGTGTATGCAGCAGGCCTCATTCTTTGCTCATATTCTCAAAGAGTGGTTCCCACACTTTAGGACTTCAGACAGTAACACAAGAGCCATGAAAGTTACTGGGAGTCAGTATTTCTTCTATTGCTAACATAAGGACACTAAAAATACCATTATCTCCTCTCATTATCATTTCATGAAAAAGGGTATTTTAACAAGGGTAAAGGATGCAACCTAAGAATAAAGGACAGGTCTGTAAGTTACACACATATAGCACTATGAAGTCTTACCACACTGTCCTTAGTTTCTCGTTTTTGTTGATGACTAGCTGAAACTAAAAGCTGCCATGTGCCATCTGCCTCTACAAGGGTGAAGTCACTAGCCACTGCAGCTGCTGACCTTCAACACCCTCTGACGAGAGTTCAGGGTGGAGATCGGGAGCGAAGCACTCTGTGGTATTTTCAGGAGATTTTATGGGCCCCAGTTCTTGTGTCTCCTCATCTAGAAAAGCAGTAAATTCATTAACGGAAACATCTGCTCCTCATGACTAGCAGTAAGCTTCCCCAGACTAGCCGCAACCTTGTGCAAAGATGTGTGTGGGCTCGCGTATATCCCACTTCACCAAAATCACTAATAGCGACCCTCCCCTACCTCTTTGGAGCACATCCTCAGAGCTATCTGAGGTGCTGTCTCCCAGGCTATCGCCCTCATTTTACCACAAATAAACTGAACTCACAGGTCTCACATTGTGCTTTTTTTTTTTTAATTGACAAAACCTTAGCAGAGTGGACTGGCATTTGTTCTAAGTCAGTGAGAGGCTGCTGGGGTGTGTGTGTGTTTGAGAGAGAGAGGCAGGTCTGAGTTAGGATAGGGACACCTCTCTGAGAAGCCTTTTTGTTGACTGCACAGATAAAAAGGTAGAGAGTAAAGAGGCTCTGAATTCCATCTCTTTGGAATCCAGAATCTAAACCTGTTTTCACTGCATCTCATTTTAAAGTTTCAAGGGTTTATGGATAAACTAGACTGGACCCAACTTTGACATTTAAAAACTCTGCTCTGAAGGCCAGGTCAGAAATGAGAGGTCAGAGGGTTCACTGACCATGAAACGGGTTTTCGGCTGATAACCACAGTGTCTTAGAGCAGATGCTATCTACATGTCATTTTAGTATATGATCAATGACATTAGAGGCTTTTAACCAACAAGATCTTCTGATGGGAAGGAGAGAGCAAGCAAAGGATCGGGTGTCAGTAATTTTTCACTCAAAGCTTACGTTAACACTTACACCGTCTCCCTGGAGGAGTCTAGCAGGGCACTGGTTTTCTACTAAAAACACTTCCGTGGAATTACAATTGGCAAGAAACATACTCTTCTAGGGTGGGGGCTGGAGAACGGATGACAGAGCAATAAAGAGAATTCTCTGGAAGACAATCATAGCATAGTTGTTGTAAGAAGACCTTGCAGCCAAGCCCCCCAGAGGAAGTATCTTCTGTAATTACTCAAAACTAATGGCCATCAATTAAGAGTTGTCAGATGCCCCTAGAATGGTGGTGAAGCAACCCATGAGAAAGATGCAGTTTCTCCCACACTGAGGCCTCCCTAAGCCTTCCTCAACAATGATTCATGTTTATATGCAAATTACTTCACTGGCAGTTTCTAAAGCCTTAACTCTTACTGGTAAAATGCAGCCCAGCAATGCAATTTAGTGAGATCAGTCCTTCCCATGAGTTAGTGATCATATTTTACTTTGCATTTCAAGTGAGAAGGTGTTTCTTAAACTGTGTTCATGCAACTGGAAGAACTTCATAAAATATTTCTTGATAAATTATTCATCCAACATGTAGGATTAGAAAGAGCTACTATTTGACTATAACCAAAGTACACTTATAACTTAAAATAAGCTGCCGCAAAAAATAAAATGCAGTTTATAGCAGAATACAAGAGACTATAAAAATGTAGTTATTGAGCTCTGAAATTTTCAGGACACTAAGTAAATTTATTGTCTACTAAAGATTTGGGGGTCCAGATAATGTTAAATAATTCCTGCAACAAAGCAGGTGCCATCTTTTCAACACTAGGGCCCTGATGTTGCCCTCTAAACTCTGAACACTTATAGCCAGTAAGTATTTTGGTTTGAAGTTTTTAATATTGACTTTTTGTTTTCTCAACATGTGTAGTTTAGGTTTCATCTGTACTAGGGTATATCTTTTAAAAGAAGGAGATTGTGGGCCAATTAGTAAAACCTCTGGGAAGCCTCTGCACAACATCCGAACTCACAACTGTGCTAACTGTGCTTGAGCACATAGAAGTCTTCAGAGGAGATGCAGATTACTTCAGAACTTAGAACACCACCACTGTTGCATCAAGCTTTTAGAATAGTGCCTGAACCACTTGTGTAAATATTCAGAGTCATACTTAAGCGATAATTTGTTACTGGAATTGGAACACAGATCATCCATGGCTCACAAGATTATTTACCTACAATTAAGTGGTTACCATAGCAAAATACTTCATTTGCATATTAACTGCATAGTCTATCTGAATTTTAAGAGAGTTTGTGATTTTCTTTTAGAGTTTCCAACTGATTCTTCAAATTAATACCTGTTTGGGCCACTTGCTCATAGGCAGTAGTTTTTCCTCTAATGATACAGTTGAACTCTTTTGTTCCCTTTTTATGTGATGATACTTTTTGTTTGCTCTTCTAGGGTACAGCTTCTGAAGCAATGACTCTCAAATATGGCTTGGGAGCAGAGAAACTCAAGAAATTGTAGACCTGAGTCTAGAGGTCTTTGTATTTAGTGGGCATTTAATAAAAGACCCTTGAATTGAAATTTAGTTCTGGCCTGCCTTTTAACATTACAGCATCCTTTAGTTTTCCTCAAGGTGGATGAATCATTACATGTGGTCTTCTTAAAGTGACTCAGATATAGAAGGGTTAGACCCAACTTCTGGTGGAGGCATTCTGACTGGAGAGCCAGCAATTCAGAGCCTCCTTTTGACAGCCAGATCTTCTGGGGCCTCGTTCTGAGGAGGAAGAAGCAGGGGATGCTCCCTTGACTTCCCTCATGCCTTTTCTGTGAAGGTGTCTTGAAGTCAGGCAGTCAAGGTCACACTACCTTCTTGGTGAAAAGCAGGTGAAAAGCGAGGCCAGGTCTCTGAGATAGTCAGGAATCTTTTCCCCTCCTCCCCATGCTTCCCAAGCCCTTGTTCTTCTCTCTCTCCTTGCCAGGGACTGACTTGGTCACTGGGAGTGAACAGGTAGGGCAGGGCATACGTCAGAATGGATGCTGCAGTCAGGTTGAGTCATGGTTATCTTCCTGATGCTAAGGTTAGCTCTTAGCCTGTGAAAAACCGCAGTCAGAATGCCAAGCCCCAGACAGCAGTCATGGCGTATGCTATGACAACTCCGACTTCCTCATGCGGGCCGGACTACACCAAAGCCACTCTCCAATCAGCACTGAAAAAACCCTCCACTTTTATCTTCTAAGATTCTTCTTTTACTCCTTTCCCATCTTTTTTCACATTGTCCTCCTTCCCCCTCAGTCATGGCTCACCTCCAGGGAAACTGAACCCACACAGCAGGCCCGGAGCTCCCACGGCAGGGAGCGATGCCCGTGTGCACGGTCCCACAGCCATCTATCCAGCCGGGCCGGTGGGGCAGCTTGCTGCGGCCATCCTGCTGGGCTGAAATGGGCGCAGACAGAGGGCTACAGGGGCTGCAAAGTGTGAGAGCCAGCAAGACACGAAGCGGCACAGAGCCTGTGATGGGAAACCGAAGCCAGCAGGCAGCCAGGCCAGCAGCTCCTGCGCTAGTCATGCCTGTGGCCACCCCAGGGGAACAGCCCAGGCCGGGGCCAGGGGGCCAGCTCCTGAGCTCATTGTCGTGGCTCCGTCCCAAACCTGAGTCACTGGGGATCCCACGGGCTGCTAAGAGGGCCCTACGTGTATTTCCAAACCCACACTGCTTGATGCGGTCATGGAAAACTTGGATCTTTGCATTCTATGCTTTTGCTGTGGACCACATCCAGGTCACAGCCTAAGGAAGGCAGCTGGCGAAAACGACCCTGCTGGCCGATTCCCCAGCTTTAGTAATGAATCCCAGAGGGCTGTGAACTGACGTGTGCTGGTGGCTCTGCCAATTTCCCGGCGAACCCTCAGCCAGTGAAGACCAGGCGGCCTACGATTTATCCTGCAAGGGGAGCCTGAGGAGCCACCTGCGACCAAGACTCAGCCACTAGCAGCGACCTCCAGAAAGGGGAGGGCGGGGGAAGAGTGACGTGGTGGGGGAGAGGAGGGGTGAGCAGCTTTCAGAAACCGGCCGAGGACACCAGAGGCACTCGAGTCACGGGACTGCTCTGCGCTCTTCAGTCCCCACACAGGCAGGCTGTGAAGGGGCCAGGGGATGACTCGCGAGGATGCAGACACACTGGTTTTCAACAGGACAAGACCAATTCTAAAGACACTCTTATTTCTTAGAATGCAGCAATTGTTAAGGAACACAAAAAGGGTACTAAAAACCTGCCAAGAAAGCATAAATACTTTTATAACCATCATGTAGCTGCTGCTAAGTTGTTTTAGTTGTGTCCGACTCTGTGCGACCCCATAGACGGCAGCCCACCAGGTGCCGGGAGCCGTCAGGATGCCCCCTTGCTCGGATGACAAGGTCACTAGCCTAAGAAAGAAATTGCAAAGCTGACTTTCTTTATGGGGCATCCTGGGCAAGCCCCACCCTGGTATTTTTCTTGGAAGTTCTGTCCATGCTCGGAACATTGGCTCATCTCAGTAGGTCAGTCACAGTTGGAAAGAATTCGTCCTGAGATAATCCCCCCAGACCTTATGGACCAGAGGATCCGGGAAGGTGGATCACCTTCCCCGGGGGCTATGGAGGAATGAAAGGAACATTTAAATGGATTACTACTCCTTACTGGGGAGTTTACCAAGAGTTCTCTGGAGGTCATGGCAAGGCCACCCACCAGAAAGGCTCGTACTTGGGTCACCTTTCCACCTCCCACTCCCCTGACCACTCCACAGAGGAGGCTCGCTTCCTTGTAGAAATCAGGCTCGATTGAGACTTAGGAATGCTCATAACTGTGGCCAGCATAGTTGGAGATATTGATTGCTTTAGGATAATGTAGACATAGGAATTCATTTTAGTAGTTGTAAGGTTAATAGGACTTCATTGTTAAAGCAGTGTTGCTAAACTGTCTCTTTGTCCTCTTTTCTCTTTCCTTGTAAGAACCAAAATAGGTTAATAGAATAAAAGTTTCAAGCTTAAGCCCTTCTTTCTAGCTTCTGCATAGCTGCACCTAGTAAGAGAAATGTAACCTTTCTACTTAGATTGATGTACTTATCCGAAGTATGCTGGAGACATTCAAATGGTAAACATACTATTGTTAAGTCTAATTATGCAGAAATCCGACCTTTTGCAAGGAAAATGAGCTTAAAGTTGTTGATGGTAGGCAGAAAACAAAAAAATTGTATAGAACGATAGGTGATGTAATGGGGATGTCTTTTGTCTATAAAAACTGTAAACCAACAACAATAAACGAGAGAGACTGCTCCATCACCACACATCGACTCAGCTCAGTTCTTCTTCCGCGGACGCCACCCATCCCTCAAGACCCCTGGACCCCGCCGAGGTTGGACCTCGGCAACCAGGCTCCCCCGTCCCTGAGATTCTCCAGGCAAGAACACTGGAGTGGGTTGCCATTTCCTTCTCCAATGCAGGAAAGTGAAAAGTGAAAGTGAAGCCGCTCAGTTGTGCCAACTCTTAGCGACCCCACAGACTGTAGCCTACCAGGGTCCTTAGTCTAATAGGACTTTCCAGGCAAGAGTACTGGAGTGGGGTGCCATTGCCTTTTCTGCATCATGTAGCTACCACTTACTGTTGTACCATGTGCCAAACACTGTGCTTAAAAGCCTTTCTCATATATTTTCTAATTGAATCCTCAAAACAACCCTGAGATAGGTACTACTATTAAATCCATTTTCCAAGTGAGAAAACTGGTCAACATTTCACAGACACTTCAAGGTGGGGTCAGGGCTGATCCAGGGCCAGGTGAGGCTTGGGCTCCAACTGCTGTGGAGAGAAAGCTCTGAACAGCCAGGGCATTTTTGCATGAGTGTTTTGGAAGTGTCAGCTGGGTGCCACCACGATGTGAGGCCTTAAGGGCAAACCCTGCCATCTGGATTAGCTTAATAGTCAATAGCTTTTTTTTTTTAAAAAGTAACTCAGGTTTTGAGATTTTTCACCGAGGTATATTCTTTTACACCCAACTTCTAAACTCAGAATACTAAGATTTTGATGACTTATGTTATACTACAAACAGTGACAGCTATACAAGCCTGTGGCCTTTAAGATTAGGCATAGTAAAGGACTATATTGCTCTTGTTCAATGGCTCAGTTGTGTCCGACTCTTTGCGACTCCATGGACCGCAGCATGCCAGGCCTCTCTGTCCATCACTGTCTCCCAGAGCTTGCTCAAACTCATGTCCATTGAGTCAGTGATGCCATCCAACCATCTCATCCTCTGTCATCCCCTCCGTCTCCTGCCCTCAATCTTTCCTAGCATCAGGGTCTTTTCCAATGAATTAGCTCTTCACATCAAGGTGGCCAGATTATTGGAGCTTCAGCATCAGTCCTCCCACTGAATATTCAGGGTTGATATCCTTTAGGATTGACTAGTTTGATCTCCTAATATATGATAGCTTGTAATTTTTCACCCAGTTACATTTTACAAAAAAAATGTCCTTTTTGCCAAAATGCAAGTTGTAAGGACAAACACAGTCTATTTCTAGAGAATCCTTTGGTTGCTCTGGCACCAGCCTCCTCTCTCACCATTGGTTTCAGTGTGGAATAGATGCAGGGTTGAGAGGGGGCTTCTAAGGAGAGGCGAGACTGATGCTTACAGCTGCAGCAAGTCCTTGGCTGAGGCTGGGGCCTGACCAGATGCCCTTACAGACCGGCCAAGAAGACAGGAAGCCGGTGGGCTGCTTCAGACACTCTGGGGCAACTCTCTGAGCCAGTTTCCAGGGCCACATCTGCCACAGACACTGGCTTGAACTGCCTGGTGGGGCCCTCTTACTAGAGGAGAAAGAACCCACGGGAAATCCCTAACAGCTGTGGCCCCCGCCCACCGTGAGGGAGCCAGCTGACCAGCAAACGTCCAGTTCATCTTTCCCTTGATTTTTTTCTCGGCAGTGCTGCTGGGCTGGGCGGTGAATAGAAACTCCTTTTCTTAGCCTTAGATCAGTGGTCCCTAGAGAGGCAGGATCTAACTGTACAGGAATCTTTGTCTTCAGCCAATTTTTAGCAGTTTCAGGCATTCTGACATGCCATATGTGTGCGTGGGGAACATGAGTGAAAGAAATGAGCAAGCTTTGAGAAAATCAAGACTTCTGGGAGACAGGTGACCAATAGCCCAGTATCTTGGGTTGGTACTCCCTTCTCCCCAGCCCTTCTTCCTAGAGGCCTGATACGGAGAGAAAGAGAAATGTCAAGAATAACTCATTGGAGTGAATGAATAATACCTAAAATATGTACTCATCTTTGTGCCAAAATGAATACTCTTGCCATTTATGTGAGATAGCAAACAAGAGCACCAAAAGACTTGGTGGAGTAATCCACATTCTTAGAGACGAAAGTTCACCGGAGTAACACCTTATTAAAAACTGCATGTAAACAGTCTTTGAGACTGAAGGATATCTATAATCTGCAAACTGACTGCAAAAGACTAATTGTGATGGTACGTCCCAAGATGTCCCACCCTACTATAAATGGCTATCCCTTGGCTGAAAGGCACCAAGTTTCTCAGGATGAAAAACATTCCTAGGGATGACAAACCAGAAGTCTTATCTGCATACCAGCATATTGACAAAACTCATAATCAAGTCATGAAATCACAGGAGATGAGCAAATATACCATAGTCACGGCAAACTGAGCAGAAATAACAACGCTCTGGTCAACGAGGGCTCTTCAACAGGATTAATAATTTGTGTAAATTGGCTTCCCTTCATCTACATGTTTATTTTGACTTTTCAAAAAGCTTTGGTAGCACTTTGGTTAACACTCCTCAGCAAAAGTTTTAAGACACACACACACACTCGCACGCCCCTGAGGCACTGTGTGCCTCGAGGAATAGAGTAGGGACATTTCCCTGACAATAAAAAGATGATGCAGTATGGAAAGTTAGCTTACTGAACATTTTTGAAAGGTGAAAAGCCAAGCTGAAGGGGATGAACATCAGATTTGAGACGTCAATCAAAAGGAGGACAATGAGTTTCACAGAAGCAAAACTCTTAAGATCAGATCATATTTTCCAATCTCTTGATCTTTAAGAAGAGGAATGCCAACATCCAGAGAACTGGGTGCATTTATCTCGAGTGAAAGTGCAAGTCAGTAGCAAAGCTGAAAATCAGAATCCTGGCTTCCCAAATTCCCTGAGTGCCTATGAGCACCTGGGTCTCTCATGGTCCTGGCAGAGAAAGAGATGGGGGTCCTGAGATCGGTCATGAGTATATCCCCCACACAAAAGCAGCAGGATTGTGGCACAGGTCCTCTGTCATTCCTCTGGGCCCACTACCCTCTCCCCAACATGGGGCCCCCTAAAGGAAAACACCATATCAGCTGGGTTTGGGAAAAAACTGTTGGACCTGTTTGTTTGGAAGTCGGCCCTGCTGAGCTCAAGAGTTTGCCATAAAGCAGGGGAGAACTGCTTCATTTGGGGTCTGCTTCTTTACAGGCCTCGCCACCAGGCCCAATGCTTCTCTTCACCGTCTGCAGCCCCGCGCCCACAGCTGCAGGATATGCCCTTCAATGACAGGTGGGGCGGCCTGCTGTCTCTCCCATCAGAGTTCAGATTAAGAAATACTTTGAAGAGGGCAAGGGTGGGATGATATGGGAGAATGGCATTGAAACATGTTAATTATCATATGTGAAATCAATCGCCAGCCCAGGGTTGATGCACCGAGATGTCCCAGGGGGAGGGAATCGGGAGGGAGGAGGGAGGGGAGTTCTGGAGGGGAAGCATATGTAAACCCATGGCGGTTTCATGTCATTGTATGGCAAAACCAACACAATAAAGAAAATTTAAAAAAAAAAAAAAAGAAAAAAAAGAAATACTTTGGTTGCAATTGTTTAAAAAGTGGATTTTCCCCTTGAGAATCAAAGCAAGAGTCTATTCCTCTGCTTCCTGAGGATGTCTTCAAACTCTGGTGTGTTGGAGGTGTACGTTTGTCTGCCACCCAGAGCAAATCCCTTCAGTGTGGACAGACTGATAACCCTGTTGGTTCCAGATCCACTTTTTAACCCCACATGGGACAGTCTGTGAAAACACTGGTGGCCGTGGAAGTCTTGGCGCTCTGTGATCTCTGTAAGGCCTCGTACTTCTCTTTCCACCCACTTCTAACAAGTTCATTAGTGAGAAACTCCCAGAAAGTGGGAGAGTTAGTTTGTAATTTCTTATCCGAGTGCACAGAACATTCTGTCAGGCTCCAGGAGACAGTCAGTTTAAACCACAACAGTTATTAAACACAGAGCCGCGGATACTAATTCCCTCCCGCCAGAGTCCTCCCCGCCCAAAGCTGAAATCATCCAGCGCTGGAGCCTCGGAATGACTGCCCCTCCCTTACAGTGGTCCCGAACATAGTCCACTGCAGGGGGCCTCCTGCACTGCAATTCCTCCCTGGACGCCCGAGGGCAGAAAGCATGCTTTTAATTTAGTGGGAAAAGCAGAAAGTAGGAGCTCATTTGTTCCCCGAGCTCATTGCCTTCATGCGCGCAGACTGGCTGATCGGGAAAGCCAAGCCCCGCCGCAGCTTTCTCAAACAAAACCCAGCAACTTAGAACCGGGGGATACAGGCTACGATGAGCAGGGGAGAGCAGAGAACAGCCTCGCCTTTGCTTCAGGGAAGTGAGACAGGGAAAAGGGAGCGATAGGGGTAGCCCCGGAGGGAAGCCAGCGCTCTTAAAGACACACACACAGCAGAGTGAGCCGTGAGCCTGCCGCACACTCAGTGGCACACACGTGGCTCAGGGCCCCCTCCCCCTCCGCGCACGCTTACCTGCGATTCCTTGCAGCAGCCCACAGACGTTGAAGATACTTTTCTTCATGATGCTCTGCACACACATGGTGAAGACAGACACCAGGGCCACAGTGCACAGAATGAAGATGCCCACGGCTAAGAAAATAGCGGTGGCCTGCCAGAAGCCGCTGGCGATCTCGCCGAAGCTCTCAGCGTAGGGCCCGCACAGCGTCTCGCGCGGGAGGTGCTGCACGCCGGGGTTCCGGATGCAGCGGGCATAGATGCCCAGCGTGGGGTGGTAGGGCTCCGGGGGGCCCGCACCCTGCTCGCCCGGCTCGATGCCGCCGCGGGGCTTGGCTTTCCCGATCAGCCAGTCTGCGCTCATGAAGGCGATGAGCTCGGCGAACGCCACCACAATACTCAGGAGGGTCCAGAGCATCGAGCGACAGGTGACAATAACATGACACATATTGATGCTCAGAGCGGAGGAGCCGGGGGTCCGAGGGGTGCGCGAGCGCGGCGAGCCGGCCGGGGCAGCGGGGAAGGCGCGGGAGGGCGGCTCAGGCGGGGGCTCCCTCGTCCCGGCGTCGTCGGGCAGCGCGCTCCGGGACTGTCATGCTGCCATGTCGCAGCTCCGCGGCCGCAGCCTCACCTGCGGAGAGAGGAGAGGAGGGCGGTGAGCGGCGCCAGCCCCGCCCTGCCGCCCGCCCACTGGCCGGTCGGGACCCCAGTGCGCGCCCGCGCCCCGCAGCACGCCGCCCGCCTCCTCGAGCTGGCCGGTTTCTTTGTTTCCAGGGCGCCCCAGGAGCGTCTGTGGTGCCCCTTATCTCTAGGCTGCACTGCTCACCCACCCGGGGCATCCTGCCCGCAGCCTCCCGCCCCGGTTGTGTGCTCTTGGGACACCGCTCCTGCTCCATCACATCTTACTAGAAAAAGTCCAGCTGCATGGGCATTCAGAGGGATCAAGATAGGCTGCTAGGGAACTCTGTCCACGGACGAGCCGCGATTTAAAAGTTTGCAGGACTTGGTACAAGATGAGCTAAATTTGCCGAATTTGTATCAAAAGCTTGTGCTTATTAGCTTTTCAACTCCTGATTTTACTGTCTAGGAATCAACGTACTAGCAGAGACACAGGAGGGAGTGTTTGCTTCAGAGGTAAAGGTGAATTTTTAAAAAGAAAATAATGCCATGATAAATAATAAAACTTTGCCACCCAAACTTATTTTTCATGCATTTCTCACGGGGTGATTGTTAGACAAAATAAACTGCAGAAGTTTAAAATGTGAAGAAGAAGAAGAAGAAGAAAAAAAAACAAACTCCAAGAACTGTTGACTTACTCACTTGTGGGAATTATTCAAAACAGGGGCATTAATGACCGTTGACTAAGTATCGTTACCGCGAGGGGACGCATCGACAACAGAGACTTGCCAGTGAAGAAGGCGTCCCTTGAGCTGTCCCAGCCCATCACATGGCCTCTGCCTAAGCGTCCATTCACACCAGGTCTGAAACTCAACACGCCCATTGTTTCTGATCTCACAAGGCCTCATTCTGTTCCCAAGGACAAACGGCTGGTTTCATTACCAGAGGGCCCTGCTCTAACGGCGCAAACCTCCTTCAGGGAGGCCTGAACCCTGAAACGGGCCACAGGGCCCCTCACAGCCCCATTTTCCTGCCTCTCCCTGCACCTCCCCTCCCCCGAGGTCAGGAAAATCCCACAGCTTGCACTGGACATCTGGGCGCATGGCTCTGCTCTGAATGAGTACTTATTAACCCAGGTCACGTCAACTCCCTAAGAACTACACAGAGCCTGGTGGCATGTGGCCCATGGCTGGGCAGGGGGTTATGGAGGAGGGAGGAAGTGGGGAAAGAAGGGAGTGGGTGTCAAAGCTTCACCACCATGCTGCTCACAGCCTAGTGAGCGGTGATTACTTATAAAACAGTGGATTGAACACTTAACACAAGATGCTGTTTTGAGAAATTAGCCAGTGCAAAGCTAGGAACAGAGGAACTTAACTGTCACATGTGTGCGTGTGTGTGTGGCACTGGGGAAAGGAGAGATGGTGTGTTGTACCACAAAGGTTCCTGGACACACGGCATCTAACTTCTCGGAGCCTTAGCTGTCAGCTCCCTCACGGACCACGTGGAGACAGAGCGGGGCCCCTGCTTCACAACACTGTTGTGAGGATTAAGCAAGAACCTGTGAAAGCATCTGGCATAGTGCCTGGCACAGTGAGCGCTCAGTAAACATCAACTCCTTGGCCTCAACAGTTTTTCCCCTAACAGGGCTGAGACTGGGCAGACAACGGTTTAGCCAGTGGAAGTGCTCGGTGGTAACTGAAGCTTGGCCCTTACACATAGAGGAGGATTAAGCCCAGGCTATTTAGAGATGGATGAGGTCACTCCTGGTGTCTAAGCTTCTCTGGTGGGCTCTGAGGGTGAGGTCCTGGGGCTTACTTCCTGTTTCCCTACTGCCTAACACAGCTGACAAACTCAGCTGGGGAAAATAAATTAGCATGAGGCCAGAAGTATAATGTATTCTCACTAAGTCATTCTTACCCTCTCACCCCAAGTACTACCAAATAGAAATGGCTTTTGAGTAAGAAGTTACCAATACAAAAGAGCTCTGGAGGAGACCTGTGTATAACAAAAGTGATCATTTCAAAAGAGAACAAGAAAACAAGCTAGGATGACTCCCACGAGGAACCCCCACTTCATCCAAACAGTTCCCACCCACCGGGCTTACAAACACATCTAATTCACAGGTGGAGAGTGTGCTTGTTAGAAAAAGAAGCTCTATCCAACCTTCCCATTTGATTCTCTGGTCTGTTCAGTTGTGTCCAACCCTTTTGCGACCCCATGGACTGTAGCCCTCTATGGGATTCTCCAGGCAAGGATACTGGAGCGGTTGCAATACTCTCCCCATTTGATTAGCTTCCCCTGGGAAGCTCCCCATTTGATTAGAAAGCCAGTTTACTGGTGTCCCCAGTTGCTGTCAATCCCTGCCCCTCTACTGGTCAGTGGCAATTTTTCAATGTGAATATAAAACCTTTACATATTTATCCTCTTGCAGAACCTCAGACTGCTCCAGCCTCTCAGGTGACTGGGATCTTAATGAAGATGCCAAATGTACAATGTTCTGCTCAGCAAGCTCAGCTTTGAGCCAGGGGTGGGATTAGGATGCAACTTCTAAAGAGAAAGGCTGTGAAACTTCAGGAGAAGGGAAGAAGGCACATTTAGGCTTAGCATGGTTCTTGGCAATGGTTCTTGCCAAATTTAAGGCAGACTTATTCAAGGACCCCTGTGTGTAAATTCAGAAAACTCAGTTCCCTGTCCATCTGTGCTAAAACAAGTCCCCCCTCCACTATACCAGATTGTTGCAGCCACACCAGAGTGGCTGGAATGAGGCCTTCACTTTTCTGTTTGGAAAAGGGAGATAAGATGCTTTGGTCTCCTCAGCAAGTCTGCTAATGACTACTTTAGAGGAATAGCCACGATATGCAAGACTGACAAAAACTGGCTTTCCTGAGGATCTAAGAAGAGTCCTTGGGTCAGGGGAAAGGCAGCAAGGGGCTTCTACAGTGCTCTGTACTCTGTAAAATGCCCCAGCGGGGAAGGCGTGTACTGAGATAACAGCCACATCAAAGGGGAACAAGATGCAGGGCACAGGTCTCCTAAACCCAGGGATTCGGCACAGAGCTCCTTAGCAGCCCTCCCTGCTGTTCACTGCGATTCCCACTCCTCCAAGATCACATAATGAGACCAGACCCTTGCTGACCTTCCCTGTAAACATCTTCTCTCTACCAGCCACTAAACACATGTCCCTACACAGGTCCCCTCCGGGATGCTTGGCTTTGCTACCACATCCCTGGTGTTTGTGGATAATGTAGACAGCCCTCTGACTTTCAAAAAAGTATGCCAGTCCACAAAGGAAAGTCTCTTAGCAAGGGATAAACAAAAAACAAACAAAAAACAACAACCCTAAACAAATGAGACTGCGGCAGAAACCTAGAGTGATGTACCACAGTCAGAACACAGAACCAAGAGACGTGATGAACGGCCGGGTCCACGGCACACCTCTCCAAGATCCCTACTGTTTAAAAGAAGGGGGCGGCAGGAGCAGAGCTGAACGGGGTCCTCTCCTTGGCAGCTTCCTGCTGTCAGTGAGAAGGGAAGAGTGCATTCCAGCGGACCTGCCCTAGGAGATTACAGTCTGCAAGCTTGGGAGGAAAAGCCACAGCCTTGAGAAAGGCGGGGCAGACCGAGTGGCCTTGCGTCACCGCTGCCTCTGTGGGGCACTGGGAGCGGAGCTGCCTTCAGCAGCTGCCTGGCATGCCCACACTCTCCACCATCACGCCAGCAGTGATGCCCAAGAAGGGGGCCATGCAAACCACATTTTGGAGAATAGCACCACCT
This sequence comes from Antilocapra americana, assembly GCA_007570785.1. NCBI lineage: Eukaryota > Metazoa > Chordata > Mammalia > Artiodactyla > Antilocapridae > Antilocapra > Antilocapra americana. The sequence continues at coordinate 12,473,205 of ML661891.1, read as the reverse complement.
CACTTACTTTGGTGCTGTGTTTCAGCTTCATTAAGACAATTTGCCAGCATAGACAGAAGGTGAAGAAAATGCACGATGAGCCGTGTGGACAATACTGGTTAACATGTTGCCCTGTCTGCTCCATCCACAGGACTCACACTCACACTCAGACACAAACAATGTTTCCCTGGACCGTTTGAAAATGAGTTACAGATGTCTTGACGCTTTACCCCTAAACACTTCTGCATATACCTCCTAAAAATGAGGACATTCTCCTACATAACCACAATAAAATTAACACACTCAAGAAAACTGACAACAATTTCCTTATATCCTAAAGCCCGGTCCACACTCAAATTTCCCTACCCTGCCCCAATTTTTATAGCTGTTTTCTTAAAACCATGACTCAATCGAGGCTCATGCATTGCTTTTAATTATGCCTTTAATCGCTTTGAGTCAAAAAATAGTCAGTCCTTCCATCCCTAACCTACTCTGTCCTGCCTTTATTTTTTTTCCCTTGACACTGACTTATTTGAAGATACCAGGCCAATAGTCTTACAGGATACCCAGCAATCTGATTTGTCTGTTTCCTCATGATGCCATTTAAACTTGTCCTCTCTCCTCTATCATAGAGAAAATGGAAGTTAAACCTAAAGGCTCGTTTATATTCAGCTTAAACCTTTTTGGTAAGAATCCTTCATAGGTGATGCTGTGTGATTCCTACTGGATCACATTTGGGCTACACCTCAGAATCTGAGGAACTTGACATACACATCCATGCATACACGTGTGTAAGTGTTACATGTGTGTGTACAGAAACAGACAAAACCAGAAGAGTCTGTATGGTCCTCTCCAGTCCTAATAAAATCCATATTTTGGTGAGGAAGTGAGCAGAAAGCTGCTCGGGGTAGGACTCTTACTGTTGTTGTTGTTTGTTTATGGCTGTGCTGAGTCTTCATTGCTGCTTTCTCTATCTGCGGTGGGCAGGGGCTACTCTAGTTGCGGTGGGCAGGCTTCTCATTGCAGCGGCTCCTCCTGTTGCAGAGCACAGGCTCATCAGCTGCGCCTTGTGGGCTCTGGAGCACAGGCTCAGTCGTTACGGTGCATGGGCTTAGTTGCTCTGAGGCATGTGGAATCTTCCCGGACCAGGGATCGAACCCGTGGCCCCTGGGTTGGCAGGTGGCTTCTTAATCCCTTGCCCACCAAGGAAGTCCAGAACTCTAGTTTCTTTTTCTTTTATTTTTGAGTTTTGAATATTTATTAACTTGGGTTTTTAAAGATTTTCTTTTAACTGGAGGATGATTGCTTTATGGTGTTGTGTTGGCTTCTGCCAGACAACAACGTGAATCAGCCATAAGTGTACACATGCCCCCTCCCTCTTGAACCTCCCTCACACCCCCTACCCCGTTCCACTCCTTTAGATTTCAGGACTCTCTTTTTTAAAGAGCTCCTGGGATGCTGTGTGGGGAAGGTGGTTCTGATGTCACAGTTAAGAAGCTCTGTTTTAAGACATGCCATCCTGGAAGCTAAACAAATTCTTTGCCAAAGGAACTTAACACAGTATCTGTGGTTCAGTAAGTACTAAAAACTATGAACTCCTGTGGTTAATAATAAATTTACTACACTGACCCACGTGGCCCAAATAATCGATACACTTCGGGGCAGGCTGCATTTTACTCCCACATCACTGGTAGTTTCTTGGCCAATGTCCACGTTCATTATTACCACCTCCCTCAGATATACAAGTCCCACAGAGGCTCAGCACCGTGGCCTCCCGCCCAGCGTCTCTGGAAGGATAAGAGGATTAGGAAAGCAGAATTTATGTGCTGCTGCCTTCCAAAGTTTGAAAGACCCTCTAGAGCGCTGATTCGAAGAGTGTGGTCCCCGGGCCCCCCCAGCTCCTAGAGGGGGATACGGGCCACCTGTTTCAAAGAGCATAAGTTCCCAGCTCCCACACACTGAACCAAACTTTCTGGAGGGGCTGCCAGAACTGCATCTCTAACAAGCCCCCAGGAGATTCTTTACACACTGAATTCTGAGAGTCAGTCAGCTGGAAGAAGGTCTCAGACGTGGCGAGGTCCGCCTGCGCTGAGAGGCCCCGTGGTGCTGGGTCAGGGGTGAGGACGGGGCAGGGTGCGGAGGCTGCAAAGAAGGGCGTGTGTGGCCCAGCGCATCAGCACAGGGCCAGATGCGCGTCCCCCGCACAGCCCACCAAGCCACGCAAGGGCAGCAACCAGCGGTTCAGCAGGGCAACCAGCCGTCCCCTCGACCTCCAGCCCCTTGCCCACGTGCTGTCCAGGAGCCCTCCTATGGCAAGGGGCCCCCATCCGTCAGCACCTCCTCTGCAGAGCACAAAGCAGCGTGAGAACCGCTGGGACAGCGCTGGTGTGAACAGCTCAGCACCTTGCCTGGTAAAAGATCAGCTACCAGAGGAAGTCTGCAAACTCTCACTTGTCCTGGTTACCCCCCAAAATATACTGACTATGGAAATGCAGACACCTTGACCCTACTGAAGAAGAGGGTCCAAATATCCAGAAGAGGGTCCAAATATCCTAGTAATTACACTGTTTCTTAAGTTACGGTCTCAACAGGCTCACACCTCCTCCTGACTGCCAACACCCTTTCCTCAGGGATAACACATCCCCCACATCCCACCTCTGACTCTGTGGGCACTCTCTCAACTGGGGGCGACTGCGCCCTTCCTGCTTTGCAGGGAACATCTGGCAATGTCTAGAGACACTGTTGGTTATCACAACTTGGGGTGGGGAGGGGTGCTTCTGGTATCTAGAGGGCAGAACCAAGGAGGCCAATGTCATAGGCCGCTCCCCTTGACAGAGCAAGTCGGTGGTGTGGAGGGTGAGAGCCCACGCTGGGAGCTTCCCGCAGTTTTCATATTTGTAGCTGCAACTTAAGAATGGAGCTCTAAACCCTCATATTTTAGAAACATCTGCTCTAAAGAGTAAGTCAAGCTCTATTATCTGGATGGACATGCATAGCATTCACTAAACTATGGACACTTTCACTTGTTTTTCGGAAATTTGTTAACGGTCCAAGCTAATCTGTATCAGGCTGTCCAAGATGTCAGGCTGACAGGACAGACTCCAACTGGCCAGCATCGACAGAGCCTTGACCCTGCCTCTCCTGGGGTCCTGGCAGTTTCTCTGGACCACACACGGAAGTCAGTTTTTGTTTTCAGTAATCTTTACAAATGGCAAAAGGGGGCTTCTCGAAACTTCGTTTGGCCACACAGCTTTTATTTCTCTCGCATTCTCCTCCTCCTCCAGACTCGGGCTGGCCACTCAGGACAAGCTCAAGTGGCCGCGGCCGCTGCAAATGTCAGGGAATCTCAAAGAACTCACCAAGTAGACCTAAGTAATCTTAGGCATTCCAAGTATTACTGACCCCAGCTCAGCTCCCCTCTGTAGGGTGGTTCTCTCTCCTGCTGAACCCAGAGGTGGTTTCAGCTGCCTGGTGCTCCACCCCGGCCCCCCGGAGAAGCAGAGGCTCCACTCTCCAGAACTCCTCAGCAAGCCTCTTTTTGGTGGGGGGGGGCTTTTTTGGGAGCACTTGGTGAGGAGTTGCTCACTGTCAAGTTTGTTTTTTAATTCCCCGATCCCGGCCAGTCAGATATTTCTTCCTTGATGCCCACTTCAACTCCCCTGTACCCTGTCAATCTGCCTTCTGAGCACACATTTCTGGAGGAGTCATCTTTATACTCCGTCTGGAGGTGTCAGCAACCAAGGTCAACAGGTCCACCTATCTGGTCCCAGTTTCTAAATGATCCATTCTTCAAGATTTTTCAAGCCCACTTACATATTTCATAACTTTTTTTTCTTTCTACAAATATCTAAAAACCTCTAGGAGGTTGAGGAAACTTTTCAGAAAATGCCATCATCTTCCTCTCCATCTCTTTCTGTTTCTGTCCAACAGGAGTGACTGGAGAACCGGCTTCCACAGTAGACACTAAGGTGTGATTCAGTCACGATCCTATTAGCCAGGGGCTTATGCCCTGCACGCACTGTGGGATGTCAAAGGCTTCAGGTTCAAGTGGAATCAGAACTTGAGCTTCAAGAGCTGCCTTTCAATGTCACTGTTATAGGTAGTTTAAACAGAAAGTGTTTTTCATATTCATAATGAATTCTGGAAAAACATAAGCCCTTAAGTGAGCCTCACCAGTATTTTCAGGACTCATAAGAAAGCACAGTTTTGGGACTTTCCTGGTGGTCCAGCGGTTAACAACCCACCTTTCAATGCAGGGGATGGAGGTTCGATCCCTGATCAGGGAACGAAGACCCCAAGTGCTGCAGGGCAACTAAGCCTGCGTGCCACAACTACTGAAGCTGGTGAGCTGTGACCACTGACGCCTGCACACTCTGGAGCGCATGCTCGGCAACAAGAGAAGCCCGCACTCTGCACCTAGGGAGTAGTCCCCGCATGCTGCAGCTAGAGAGAGCCTGCACGCTGCAATGGAGACTCCACTCCTCCATCTGTTGTTTTTTTTTTAATTTAAATAAACAAAAGAAAGCAACAAAGTAACAAAGGGTAAAAAACAAAAACTCACAAGAACTTACATATAAAATCAAGATACTTCCTGCTTCATGAACTCCCTGGTGTCAATAGAGGGGAGACTGCTATGTCCTCTGCTTCAGTGACCCAACCCTGAGCATCAATAACCCTTAGAAGATGGGCTTCTGGCTCATCTAAGTGACAGCTGGGCAATGCCCCCAGCATCAGGGAGTCTGGATGTTCATTTGGACAGCAACTGCAGGCTTTCCCGACCCCTCTGCACAGAGGCAGAAAGAATTGCTGCTTGTTCACAAGACACACGGCCATCAGCCAGCTTCCCTTCCAGCAGCTTAAGAAAAAGCCAAACACGATCAGTGAAGAGGATTATGCTGTCGGTTACTTCAGAGCCCCTCACACAAACCCATAAAACACCAAGTAAACTCAAGCATCAACCAGAACAAGAGTCGCCTCCTAACTGGAAGCTCCCAGGAAAGCTCTTGTGAAAGAATGTATTATTCTTTCAAATATCCTGTCTCTTCTTGGAGGAAGATGGTATTTCCCGACCCCACTGACATGAGACCAGATCATTGGACTCGTTCAGCCAGTTCCGCATGGGTAGAAATGACACATGGCACCCTGGGCAGAAGGGCTTGTGGGGGGAGGCAGTGCTCTGCTGTCCAGCTCGCTTCTCTCTCCCATGAAATAAGAAAAATCCCAGATGAGACCTCTCTGACAGCCTGAGTCCCTGACAACATGAAGCAGAGGCACAGCTGACCCTTGACAAGTGGTGTGGGTGAAAAAACCCAAACCCCTGTGGTTGCCAGTGCTGAGATTTTAAGGTCACATGCAACCCAACTTCCTCCGAGGGCTGAGCTCCTGGCAGAGCCAGGGCCCCCCCCCATTCTGTCTTCGGTGTCGAGATACATTCAACTCCACCGTCCTCTATGATAGATACCGCAAAGAAGTTTGCAGCTGGACAACAATAAAAGTCATCTAGTGACCCACACTGTGTGTGTCAGTCACTCAGTCGTGTCCGACTCTGCACCCCGCCAGCTCCTCTGTCCACGGGGATTCTCCAGACAACGTGGGTGGATTCCTTACCACCGAGGCACTAGGAAAGCCCCATTAAAGACGGGCGACCGTCTCAGAAGCATCCACTATACAACTCAACAAAGTAGACTGCTTCAATAAAAAGTTTACTTTCTTCATATATTTACCTTAGGGTTAATGCATGGAAGTACCAAGAAAGAAGAAAAAGCCCCTCCTGAGCAAATGAGGACAATGAGAAGTAACCCTGACCAAGCTGCAGGAACCACTTTCCACATCAGGCGCTTCTCCGAGCCTCTGACCAAACGGTCCCGACTCACTCACGCTGCCGCCCTTTCCTTCTCCGCTCCCATCTCTTCCATCCTGGGGTGGCTCTAGTCACCTTGGGCAGCCGCCAGCTAGGATGGCAACTCGGAAGTGTGCTTCTAACAAGCGCAAGAAGAAAGCTCTGAGCTCCGCCCGCAGGAGGCTCGGCCAGGCTGGGGCCCGCTGGAAGCAGGGGTCAGCCCAGGTCAGAGGCGCCGGGCAGCTCAGGGCAGGCCAGGTCTTTCCTGGGAATGGAGCACCCAGGGCCGGAGCGAGGTGTCCACGAACTGAGGGGGCAAGAGACCTCGGGGAGAGCAGTGGGGATGACCGAGGCCCTGGGCCTCTGGCTGGGAAAAGGAAGGAATGGTGGCTGGGCCGTCAATGCAGAGAGAGCGAAAAGCTCAACCACAGGGCATGGGGCAGAAGGAGCAGCTTGCGGACAGAGAAGCGGCCTTGGCCACACTTTTAACTGCTTTCAGGCCATCTCCATCATGAGAATCCAGTCTAGGAATTCTAGACTGGAATACACTGGAGCTCCTCTAGGCATAGAGTCATTTCAGAGATGGAGGAAAAGACCGTGGAGCATCAGGGTGAACAAACTGGTAGCTGCTATGAGGAAGGTGAGCAGCAGCTGCCGGTGAGAACGCCCGTCCCTTTAAAAACGCAGTCGTTCTAGGTCAGGTATCACCTCTTTTTGAACCATATCTGTAAACATAGAGATACGCACAGATACATATGTGGCATCATCTTACAAGCTCAAAAACTAGTAGACAAAAATGTTAATCTGGAAATAGTCACAGGTGGTTAAAGAATGGCAGAAACGGTTTTCTTTCCTTGCATCTCCACTGGCCCTGAAAACCTGACCCGTGAGTGCTACTGACAGAAGCAACGGCAGTGGTTAATGTTCAAGCTGGGCCTTAGTGCCAGGGTTCCAAGCAGCCATTAAGGAGGTGATGGGTGTGAGCACAAGTGTGCCTCATCCCGGCATTGCCCAGGGCACAGGCCAGCTGCACAACTCACAGACAGGGCTGCCAGCCCGAAGCCCAACAAACAGCCCAGGAGCTTCTCAGAGGGCACAGGGCAGGAGCAGCTCACCACGGCAGCGACCTTCGCCCAGAAGCCCATCCAAATAAACACCGCAAACCTTGTAGTTGTCACTGGGTTCACTGGCAAAGCTCTCGGCAGAATGACTTACCCAATGAAGGATATTATCAGTGAACTGGGTCTCATGATGTAAAATAACCTGCATCCTTAAAAACCAAGATCTAAATTGGGATTTACCCAGGGACTAAGACAATGCTAGCCACTGCTCGCCTTAAAAACAAACAGAAAATCTTTTATATTCTCACTGAGGTCACTTCTGTTTCTGACCAACGTTGTTAGTGAATTTTAGAAAGTCTCTGAGTGACTTAGAGTCAAAGTCTATTGTAGGCTATGTTCATATTTCTAAGAAACCACTGAAATGTTCAAACTCACTGTTTTTATTATTTCACTCACACTGATGCTGGCTTTTCACAACCAAAGGTACAGCCTGAAGCATTAAGGTCTAAACTGCCCTGTGAGTCCATAACACACCCTTCTTGAAGGACAGCAAGCTCATAGAAGGATATGGAAATAGCCTAAGGCTTTATGTGTTGAATGCATCTGCAATAAAAACAAAACAAAACACACAAGTGGATATTCACACACATGGCTCTTTACTGATGTAGCAAAAATCTCCCCTCTCTAGTGCCTTACTTCTCTCAAATGTTTAAGACCCATGAAATACTGTGTGATGAGGAACACACACACACAGACACACTCATATAGATACACATTCACACACATTTGTAAGGTCAGATTTTTTTAACATCTAAAAAGTCAGCAAGATAGATTTGTACGTTGCATCCACACCCAGTTCATCCCACACTGTCTGTCCCAGTGATTTCACAGCCAGAGATCAAGCCACACAGCATTTTTCAACTTCCCCTGAGAATGTCAAATTCAAAACCGTAGACTGGTTTAAGCTTCCTTCATTTATTAACTAGAGGAATTCCCCAGACATTTAGGGCAGACGGTGTTTTGGAAACAGACGAGCTTAAGTGTAGCTCCCAAAGGGATGCAACACTCTTAGAGAAAAAGCAAGTTCAACATAGAGCTGCCAGCAGCTTCAGATCCTCGTACATTCAGAACCACCCTCAAAGGCAAGCAGGACCCTGGCCGGCATAATTGAACTGGCCTGAGGACACAGGAGCGTCCCAGGCAGCTCTCCTCGCAGCGGCTCAGATGAAGTCAGCGCAGATCAAAGTTCAAGCGGGTCACAGAAAACCCCGTTCTGCTGGTCTGAACCCTTGTCCTTGTTCATGAGATGCAGTACTCTTTCTGGGAACAGGGACTTATTGTCACAGCTTCTAACAGCAGTGCAGCCTCATAAACAGAGATGAACTCAGAAGAAGAGAGTATAGGTCAGAGGACCAAGCTACTTCAGAACAAAAATGAAAGTGCTGGAGAGGCTGGGAACACAAAGGGCTTTAGCTTCACTTCCTGGAGACACCCCAATCCCTTGTTCCCCAGATGCTCACCTGGAAGGACTGCTAAGTAAGGTGGGCAGAGAGGAAGCCGGTCCCGGATGATGCGCGTGTCCAGGGCCCTGGACTCCAGAGGCTGCCAGGGGCTCCTACCCCAGCCTCCCCGGTGTGCCAGGCTGGAGTGGGTGCCTCCCCTTTGAACCCACGTGGCTCAGAAACAGAAAGGTGCTTGGCAAGGGAGCTCCAGGCAATCGGAGGAGGGAAAAAATAAGACCGTGTTCTGGTCAGGTAAGAAAAAGGAGCACCCCTGGGTGCTAACACACATTTCTCCAAAATGTTTGGAGCTAACAGGCTTCCTTACAGCAGATGTTTCCCACGGCTCTGATGACCTCCGGCCTCGTGAGAAGACACACACGGGGTGAAGAAAGTCCCTTTTTCCGCATCCCACGTGCCAGGCCCGCACGAGCAGGGTGGCTGACCACCCTGGGTCCTGGCAGAAAATGTGGGCAGGACATGCGGGGAGGTCTCTCAGGCTCACGTGCAGGATGAGCGTGGACTCAGCAGTCACTCTCCCAAGACTGCTACCAAACCCACGGCCACACCCTTCCAGCCAATGAGCTCATCCAGAAAGGCACCTCGGGGAGCGATCCCGACTGGAGCCAGACTGTCCCGGTTCTAGCACTTGCCAGGTGGTGACCTTGGGCCCAGAGGTGGCACTGCACCTCAGTTTCTGGGTCACTAACAGAATCTCACACACAAGACTGTTGTGAAGCTCAACTAAGTACGTCATAAGCTTAAAAAGTGCTTGGCAAAAGGAAAGTACTCCAGGCAGGCGGAGTAGATATCCTGGAGCGGGATCCAGCCTCCCCACCCCCAAACCCCACATCAACATAGCCACCTATGAGGTCACGGTGCTCCTCTCCCCATTTAGATCTTCCTTTGGGCCCACCTGGCCTGGGGGTAGGTAGTTTCACCATCAAACACCAATTTTCTCCATGTAAGAAGAATTCTCTAGCATAAAGGACACAAATGGATATAAAAAGGATACAAAAGATCTATGTCAACGCCATCACCCTGTCTGTACCTGTAGCTCTGTGTCTTTCAGCAATGAAGTGTGGGTGTTCAAAGGATCTACCTCAAAGGGTGTTATAAGGATTAAAAATACATGCATGTAAAGCAAGGTATAATTTTAAGTATCCAATAGGTGGTAGGAATTATTACTATTATATTTGGTCCACATTTATTTTTCTGCTCTCGGAGGGCTGTCTCCATACAGCCACACACAAAAAATCACCCTTTAATATCAACAACTGTAGACTGAAGCTTGTCAAATGGTAAAGTCATAGGTGAGAACAAAAACAGGGGACCACGGACTCTGGTCTAGGCTCTTGGCTAATGGGGTGGGGCCACACTTGGCATCCTTAGCTGCTCTAGCTTCAGAGATTCAGGTCCAGAGTTGGGGAGGGGTGGTGGTGAGGATCTGTAGATGGTCAGTCACTGTCAGTGTCACTTCCCAGAGTCAATACTTTCAAGTGCATGGCCACCTTTTATCACCTTCTCCCCCTGAAGCAGGTGGCTCTCCAAGTCCTACAGTTCTAGATGGATGGGAAAGGGAGCTACCCTGTTGGTTATAAGAACTGCCAAGTGCAGAGGCAGAGAGAAGGCCATATCTGAGCACATCTGTCCAAGAGCCATGGTCAAAGGGCGTGGGCTAGACTGGCTCCCTCTTCTCATAAAGTTCTTATTTCCTCTACCCTTCATTTCCAGGTCCAGAGTGTCTCTCATTCTTGGAAACACAGCAGAGCAGTCTCCACTCCAGTCTTTGGGCTACCAGCTAAAAACGAGGCCCTCTCTACCTTTAGCGGCAGGCATAGAGCCAGCAGTTAAAGGACCCGTACTTGATTTGGAAAAATCACAGTCATATACAGGCTCCTTCCTTTCTCAGATACTGTGGCTTCTGTTCTAGACAAGTAAGATGATTGGTTATAAAGAAGTTCATAGCCATATGCCAAAGGACATGATAGAACACAAAGCTGTAGCCACTATTTAAAGTATTTATACTTTGGCGTCTTATTTATTGCAAGAAGGGTGCCAACTGATTAACAAATGCATCTGAGAACAAGTTCCCCAGTTGGAGATGCTAACATGAGGGAGTCCTTTCTAAGTGCTTTGGTTTCAGGCAGGAGTCAAGTCATATCCCTTTTATTTCAAAACATAAACCGTATGAAACTGTCCAATAAAATTAATGTTTGCTGCTGTTTATTCTCTGTTCCTGGGTGAATTATTAAAGTCAAGCAGTGCAATTCTCTCATCAGTTATAAATGGCCCCAGAAGGCTGATTTGCATCCATCCAGGGGCATTTACTTCTGGTAAGTATTCTTATTAATGATCTAATAAAATGTCTTGTTTGTTACAATCATTTGAAATGATTCAAATGATATTTAAAAATTCAGCACTCCAACCCAACAGCCTGGAGATGAAGCTGCTGAGCTGACATTAATTTAAAGTGATTTTCAATTTTACTTGGTACTGTCAATGAGATCATGGATGGATTAAATTTTCTTTTTTAAATTTTGGTCTCAGTGCTGTCAAAGGCAATATTTTACCAAGATTTGGTTAAACTGGTCTGATTACAATAATTGCTGATAGTAAAGGCTGGGGTGGGAGGTTCTGGTAAGAAATTATTTGGCGGTCAACCACACACATCCTAAATTGCAGAGGTAGACTGTGAGAAGAAAGCTATGTCAACAAGAATAACACTCATGAACATGTCCAGTTTCACTCCTCCTAACTTCCTGACCTTTATTCCAAACTGCCCTTTAGCGGAGGTGGCCATTCCCAAAAGCGAGGGCTGAGCTCCATGGATTGGGCCTCTGTGGTAAGAGCAGGAAGAAAAGCACAGCCCTTCAAGGCCACTCTGCGTAGGTGGGTGATGAGCTGATGACTGAGGTGTACACGATCAGACACACCACCCACCCCATCACCCTAACCCACCTGCCAGGAAGCCAAGAGCTCAGAGGCTTCGAAGAACAGAAGCAATGGATGGTGGAGGTACTCAGTGAAACTTTACCCAGTACTGCAAAACTAGCTCTTATTTTTCCCAGGACCCAGGATATTTGATTTCTAGATTTTTTCCTCTGTTCTTATCTCATTATACCCCACCTTTTTTTTTTGAAAATAATTCTCAGTAAACATCTGCTGCAACTAAAGCATTTAAAAAGGAGTCGCATACTGTAGGCTTCCCAAACTGGAGAACTCCTGTTACTGTGCATTGTTGACCTATGTTTATCATGGTGATTAGCAACTGCTAACTTTTATTGAATTAAGCACTGAAGCGCTAAAGAGGTAAGATCAGGCAGGTGCCCTTGTCCAAGATCTGGCAGTCCAAGGCGTGCAGGGAACAGCAAGGAAAGGAGAGTGGGAGGGTGGGCTGGGAAGAGACACAGATACTCCTACTGGCCTCATGGAAATGTCATTAAAGTTGGAATCAGGAAACACAGTGACATTAAGAAAGACCAAGGCCAAGAGGAATGGGACTCCCCACTGAGAAGAGTGCTCTGGTGGGTGGGGCAGCACTAGATCAGGGAGAACCCTGAGGAAACCATGATAAGGTTTTTATCAGGACTATAATAATTGGGAAGTAAATCTGTCATTAGTTCAAAAGGGAGGGTCACAGTTGGGGTGGAGAAAAGCTAGAATTTTTCTGCTTCTGTTGGATAACCCTGGATGGGGGCATTAGCAACACTTCTTAAAAGAAAACTAAAGGGCTAGATCATGCTGACACTGCTTATGTCCTGAGCAAAACAGAAGTGGCTGATGATCCTTATTATTACTATTATTATTTGTATATTTAAGTATAAATGATGGCTGAAAGGGTGAATGCTAGTTAATCCAGGCATATCTGCTAGCTATTTAGTATGATGAATTTTAAACAGAAGAATGAGAATTAACTTGATCCTCTAACAGCACCCTTATCCATTCAAATTCACTTTTTAACTTACAGGGTTATTTGAAAACTTTTATAATGATTTCAAGGAACTAGGATGACTGTTAAGTGAGTGTGGCTTTCTGATCCGAATTCGATCAAGAAAGAAATCCCTAGGACACAGGGAGTTTTGGCAGTTTTAAGAGATAAACATGCCAGAGATAAACACCGACATCAAGCCAAGACGGTTTTAGGAGGCTAGTGGGGTGATACTGGCAGGTCTGCTTTGCCCCTTGCTGCTTCCAGAGCACAACATTCTCTGATCCATAGAAAAAGAAAAAACCAAAAAACACTGTTGATGGACGTCTTTATCACTCAGAGAAATAATCTGTACACATCAGAGTAAATATGTATTAATTTGGCTCAGGGAAAAATTAAATGACCACACCAGGGAAAGGGTCTGCGGGTACAAAGTGTGGTCCCAAAGGGAATTTGCCACCTTTTTTTTTTAAGCTGTCTCTCTTCGCTCCTGACCACGTGGGACCTTCTTAGGAGAGGAAGGAAGGGGCTCCAACGGATGCGGTTAAGAAGTGTGACTGATCTGCGTTGATGTGAGGCAGAGACCACAACGTTGCCAAGCAACTATTCTCCAGTTAAAACAAGAGACACTGAGTTTTCCACCTTACGTAACACATTCAGTGTCTATGGGCACCCTAACCGCCTCATCAGAAAGAAGGCAAAGCTGAAGGAGCCTGGCTGGTAGTGTTCAGTTCTCAGAAACCGCATGCTCTCCTATCTGAAAGGCAAATCCCATTCACATACCAACGACAGGGGCTTCTGAAGTATGTCCACGTGCCTGCTTTGGGGCCAGTGCTTGGATACCAAAATGATGGCTCTCCTTCCTCAGAGGGGTCCCAGGCCAGTAGGGCAACAAGGAAGTCGGCAGGTGGGCCTGGCCCTGTTCTGCCTGGAGGAGAGGAGGCTGCTGGGGACAAGTGCCGGGATCCAGCCCGGGCGGGTCTGGGGGTCTTGAGGGATGAGTGGCATTGGTGAAGTACTGAGCTGTCAGTGTGGTGATGGAGCAGTCTCTCGTTTATTGTTGGTTTACAGTTTTATAGCCAAAAGACATCCCCATTACATCGTTACATCACCTATCACTCTATACAATTTTTTGTTTTCTACCTTCCATGGCAACCTTATCATTGAGCTCATTCCCCAATCTATCATTCCCCTTGCAGAAGTCAGATTTCTGTGTAATTAGATTTAACAATAGTATGTATACCATTTGAATGTCTCCAGCATACTTTGATAAGTACATCAATCTAAGTAGAAAGGTTACATTTCTCTTATCAGGTGCAACTATGTAGAAGCTAGAGGGAAGGGCTTAAGCTTGAAACTGTTTTATTCTATTAACCTCAACCACTACCTGTCTCGTTCTGTTCTGACACTCCGGTTCTTACAAGGAAAGAGGAAAAAGGACAAAGAGACAGTCTAGCAGCACTGCTTTAGCAATAAAACCCTATTAACCTTATAACTACTATAATGAATTCCTTTGTCTACAATATCCTAGAGCAATCAATGTCTCCAACTATGCTGGCCACAGTTATGAGCATTCCTAAGTCCCATTCCACCCTGGTTTCTTCAAGGAAGGGAGCCTCCTCCGTGGAGTGGTCGGGAGAGTGAGAGGTGGAAAGGTGACCCAAGTACGAGCCCTTCTGGTGGTGGCCTTGCCATGACCCCCAGAGAACTCTTGGTAAACTCCCCAGTAAGGAGTAGGAGGAGTAGTAATCTATTTAAATGTCCCTTTCATTCCTCCTTAGTCCCTGGGGAAGTGAATCCACCTTCCGGGATCCTCTGGTCGATAAGGTCTGGGGGAATTATCTCAGGACGAATTCCTTCTGACTGGGACTGACCTACTGAGATGAGCTAATGTTCTGAGCATGGACAGAACTCCCAAGAAAAATATCAGGAGGGGCCTTGCCTGGGATGCCCCAATAAAGAAAGCCCGCTTTGCAGTTTCTTTGTTAGTCTCGTGACCTTGTCATCCGAGCAAACGGGCATCCTGACGGCTCCCGGCAGACAAGCGCCAAGCACAGGGCCTGCCAGGATCAAGGTCATCCCTTGAAGCCGAAGCCTGGGCTGGAGGTGGGGAGGACGGGCAGGAACCATCCCGGGAGGGACTGGAGGAGTCACGCTTGGGATTCTGAACTCCCGTGCTGTCTGCTACAACGAGAGCCCCCGACAGTGTTTTCAGCCAAAAAAGTAACAAAATCCGGCTTGCGTTTTAGAGAACTCATCTCTAGGACTTCTGTGAGGAAGAAATGTTCACATACTGGGTATGGGGAAGTCATTCTGGCTTATACATAGTCTGTACACATCAGAGTAAATATGTATTAATTTGGCTCAGGAAAAAATTAAATGACCACACCAGGGGAAGAGTCTGCGGGTGCAAAGTGTGGTCCCGCACATGATAACACATGATTTCACTCAAATTCTATGCTAACTAAAACAGCCTGCTGGTGGCCTGTCAAACACACGTCGTACATCTGCTTTAATTATTAAAGAAAAGGATCCTCTGACCAAAATAAAGGCATGTCCATGTTAAAAATAAAGATGGAATGCCTTTCTTCCTAGGAAGCCTGTGCTGGTTCTCCTTCACTGATAAGACTCCCTTTCTAGGTGCCAAGGCCATGGTGACTTGCTGCGTGCATGCGGACCTGTTTTTTTAAACCTTGAAGGATTGCATCTCTGAGTTGTTTGATGTTCTTTGCTATGACAAGTTATGACCTTGTGCTGAAAACCATGCTTCTCTGGGGCAGCTCCTTTGGTTATCTGAGCGACTGCGGGGCTGTCTCCCTCAGTGTGGCTCAAGTAAAACTCCTCCCCATTTCTATTATAGACTATTTATGGATGCTTTCCATGGACACCTGTGAGGGGCAGGCGAGCAAAGGCAGGGATAAGCCTGCTCCAAGTGTGCTTACGTGCCCCTGGCACATGTGCCCACAGAGCTGCACACGGACTCAACGGGAGCCAAGGATCAACAGGTCTGCGCAATGGGGGCCACTGCCCCCCACCCCGTCCAGCGGATTGCTGCCAGTGACGTGGAAGGGGCACTCCTGCAGAGCCAGGATGGCCAGTGGGAAGCCCTAGCAGGGATCCAAGCAAGAAGGGAAAGGGCCAGAACTACTGCAGTGGAGGGGGTGGTTTTGAGAAATGTTTAAAAAGACAGTAAGACTCGAGAGACTAACTGGCCCTGGAGGTTGTTGGGAAGAGGAGTCAAGGAGGACTCCCAAGATTTCTTCTGTATGACTACTCCAGCATTTCCATCCCCTGGAGCCAGAATATGGGAGGGGGGACACGCTGGGCGAGATCCCAAGTCTAGTTCGGGTAGAGGAGAACTAGCGATCTCTGCGGACCTCACCAGGACACGCACCGGGCACTGGGCCACCTGGGGTACCAAGGATGCCAGGGGGATGCATGAGATCTCCTGAGTGACGGTGCAGAGGAAGAAGACAGGGGGACCAGGTGTACCCTGGGGACACGAGAAAACTCGCCAAAGGGATGGAGGGTCAGGCCAAGGGGGGAGAACGAGGTGACGTGTGTCCTGGAGGGCAAGCTGGAGGGAGCTGGTCACAGGCGACCGTCGTCTGCGGAGACCCACGCCCAAAGGGGTGTTCGTGACCCAGGAAACAAACACACAAACCCAGAAAAGAGGTAAAGAGACAGCTGAGCGTGCGCTGGTCCGTCTCATGGTGGTCAGAGATACACTTCAAAATGCTATGCACTGCATTTTACTTAGCTAGATCCTCAATTTCCTGGCCCTAAGCATTTACTAAGAAAAAAGTCCCAAGGAGTACCTTATCTGAGGAGTCATTACAATAAATAGGCAGTTAGCACAAGGTCAAGATGAGGAAGAATGGGAACAATACAGTGCTTAGAGGCTCCTGGGGCGTGCGGAGGGGACTGGGGGAAGGAAACGGGGGACAGTGCACAGATGTGGCCGCTTTCTCTGCCAGGAGTATCAGACAAACAGGAAGACCTTAAACTTCTCCAAAGGGGAACTCTCGGGTGTGCCTGCTGAGCAGAGGGGCCAAGAACAGGACTGGGACAGAAACGGGAGGCCGTGATGAACGCGGGGAGGGCCATTCCGCGCAAAACGCGCAGGCAGCCCGTGGACCCTGCCTCGCCAGCCGGCGCCCTCCCCGTCTGCTCTGTGGGGCTCTGCGCCCGTGGCCTGTGGGGCCACAGGAGCCTCACCCATTCCTGAGACCCAGACGAGGCCAGGATACCACATTTCACAATTTTCACACTTCCTGCTGTCTAGCAGAGAATTTATGTATAACACCTCTAAGGGGGGTACCAAAGCCAAACTGTGTAATCACCAAATGGCATGCTCGTTTCCAAGAACCAAATCACAGAAGAGATAAAGAAATTCTTAGATCGCCTCTGCATTTCAAAAGTTGGAAATTTCATGAAATCTTTTCTCCCTGTAAATGGTTACATGTATTTTCTACCCATGGGAGCAATTTAAAAATAGTTCTTAAAACTATGCAAACAAGGAATATTTCCTGAAATAAATGAAGTTTCAGAATATTACCTGGATGGTTCCCCTTACCTGTTAAACACAAATGGTCTGCTCTATCTATAATAGGGTTTCTCAACCTCGGCTCTTCTGACATTTTGTGCTAGAGAATTCTGTCTTGTAAGCTGGAAGATGTTTAGCTGCATCACTAGCCTCAGCGGTAAAGAGCCTGCCTGCCTGCCAATGCTGGAGACACGGGTTTGATCCCTGGGTTGGGAAGATTTCCCGGAGGAGGAAACGGCAACCCAATCCAGTATTCTTCCCTGGAGAATCCCATAGACAGAGGAGCCTGGTGGACTAAGAGGGTTGGACAGGACTGAGTGACTGAGCACCCACGCATTAACCTCTTCCCGCTATATGCCAGTGGCACCGGTTGAGACAATATAAACTGTCTTCAGATACTGATATATACCCTGGAAGACAATTCGGCCCTGGAAGGTGGTTAAGGCACAGGATCTAGACTGAGATGAGATTCAAGTCCTGGCAAACGGCACATACTAGCAGAATGATGCTGGGCAAGTAACCAACTTCCCAGTGCCTCAATTTCTCCAGCTGCAAAATGCAGACAATACTACTGTCAACCACAAATTGGCACTTGCCCTGGGTGCTTGCTCGCTGTCCACCTCTGCAAGGACTAAATCACGTGCTGCTGCAGCGGCTGACCTCAACACCCCCTGAAGGAATTCAGGGTGGGGAGCAGAAGTGAGGCATCCTTGAGCCGGGAAAACTGGTAGGACAGGTCTTCAGAGAGTTGCATATTCTCAGGAGCAGATTTTATGAGCCCAATTCTTGTATCTCCTCTTGTCTAGAGAAGCACTAAAATCCTTCATGGTTACGACTGTTTGTTGTGACTAACGGAAGCTTCACAAGACTGGTAGAAACTTCCTAAAAATAAGTGTGCTTGATTGCACGTACTCCCCGCTTTACCAAAATCCTGTATATACTGACCTTTCCCTCTGCCTCTTTGGAGCAGTCGCTCAGCTATCTGAGGTGCTGTCTCCCAGGCTGCAGTCCTCATTCTGCCCCCAATAAAATTTAACTTGAAACTGTCACTTTGTGCATTTTTTAAAAGCTGACACTATCTACTTCGTAAAGTTGATATGAAGATTAAATGAGAAAATAAATGTTAAATACTTGGCACAGAGCCTGACACACAGTACGCTTTTAGGAAACAGCAGCAGTGATATTACTAACAACAAGAGTTTTACTCCCATGACCTTGAAGACAGAATTGAGCATGTCATTTGACAGTAGGGTAAGAACAAACCGCCCACATGGCTCACATCTAAACAGTCTTTACTGGGGCACTTAGGGCTACAATGTCGGGCACACAACCACCACGATACTAACCTTGATGGAAATCCAGTGGCTTTAATTCCTGTGGGGATGAAAGGCGGGTAGGTATCAAGGGAAAAAGAAAAGAAAAGAAAAACTAGCTACAGACCAAAGGGAAACATCCTGACACAAAGAGGGAAAGGTAAAAATTCACACCTTTAAAAACCAGCTTAGGCCACAAATGATGCTGAATCTGCGGCGGGGAGGGGGGTTCCCATGAGCTGGTGAGCAACTAAATAGAGACAGCTGGTCCCTGGGAGGGGAGAGACAGTCCTAAGTTGAAGCAGCAAGGAGAAGGAACAGGAGCAGATGCTGAAGAAGTGGGGAGAGGCGAGCACTGGAGCCTTGCTCTCTGCCAGAAGCTGTTGTCCAGCTCATTCTGGCAAGACCACCAAGCCTGCTGAGAAAGGTGGCAGCGCCCCCCAGGGCTGCCCCGAGGCCCCTGCCTTTGAGAGGAGGGATTAGGAGCTTCAGACCAGGAAGTCTCTCACCAACTGTGCCCTGGCTCCCCTGTGTCCCTGGTGGGACAGGCAGACCTCACACTGCTGGGCGAGAACAGCCCCCTCTCAGCCCTGGGCTGCTTCCCCTCCGCAGCCAGTACAGGC
This sequence comes from Antilocapra americana, assembly GCA_007570785.1. Lineage (NCBI taxonomy): Eukaryota > Metazoa > Chordata > Mammalia > Artiodactyla > Antilocapridae > Antilocapra > Antilocapra americana. The sequence continues at coordinate 12,454,414 of ML661891.1, read as the reverse complement.
TGTTGCCTCCCCAACTCAGCCCTTGCCATCGGTGCTTCCCACGCAGCCTGGGTTTGATGGAACAGCCAGAACACAAACACTGTGACTCAGTCAGCATCCAAACCGTCTTGGGTTTGGAAATAGTCAGTGACTGTATCCGGTAGCTGTAGTCTGAAATAAGCTGTTTCCAACGGTCATCTGACTCACAGAGAAGGCAGTAAGAAACTGGGGCTATCTCCTAATTAGCCACTCCATAATACCACCAGGTCTTTGTGAGACAAAGCCTGGAAATATTTAGTGAAACACCCTCTTCACTGTCTTTTTCTGACCATGATTTACTTATAACTCAAGAACATGCAGCTGTCTATTATTATGTCATTCAAGTGCACCATATTTTTCTTTACTCATTAAAGTAAAATAAATAACCCAGAATAGTAGTAGGTTTGTGCCCGGCATTGAAAGCTACACACATTAGCACGAGCCCATGCACCCACACATCTATAATCTTCTGACCCCAAGTCTTGTCCACCCAAAAACGCCATGGAGGCAAGGGATTTTTACCCCATACACTATTGTGCTGTTGCTGGCTGAATGCACGCTGAGAACCAAATGAGCAAAACAAAACAAGCCTCCATTCTTTCCTGAAGGAAGGTCACACAGCGGCCTGCGTTTGACCCCAACATCAAACCAAAGACATCACAGGGCATGTACATTCCAGGGAAATTTTTACATGATAAAAACTCCCACAGCATAGCTTAGAAAGTGAAGCATTTGACACAAATGAAGTCCCCAACAGGTAGTAGGGGTTGGACACTGGAAAAAGAGGCAACAAAGAGTTGACCTAAAATACCTTAAATCATTTTGAGAAACTCCAGAAAGTTGACTCTAAACTCACTTTGTCAGAATTAATTTGGGAAACATTTAGTCCTGCTTGAGGGAGAACTGGGCTTCCCCAGCCAATCTTTGGTCAAGTCTCCAGAGCTTGTTCCTGTCAGTGAGTAACGAAGTGTTCCTCTCCCGCTGGGGCTGGGAGGACAAACGTGGGGCCAAACACCTTGGAGACGGAAAAACAAACGGAGTCAGTTACTATGTTTTTAACTCAGTTCTGTCTGGAACTCAGGATGCAAGATGCTCAAGGTCCAGCTTCAGGGAAGCTCTTAATGCTGAAGAGATTTTTCAAAAGTTCACATGAGAAGTCCAGGAGAGCTCAGCCATGAGGAAGGCTGATAAATGGCAACGTGACTTTCTGACTGCCTTCCAGGAGGTATAGTCCATTCTCGGTGCTGAGGGCAATTTTTAATTCAAAAAGGATCAAAATTTGGATCAGCTTCCCATCACATGATTTTTACCTGACTCTCTTTGTGTTCCCAAATTTGATACAAAAAGTCCTCTGCCTAAAAATCAGTAGAGATGGCCAGCCTCACTGTACTTCTAATAGAGCCAAGAAATGAAAGATTTTAGATTTTACTTCAGTCACATAGAAAGGAAAGAAAATAGTAAAATTTTTGAATTTCATTATTGCAACAATTTTTAGTCTCATCAAAAGAGAAACTGACCAATGTCATTCAACTGGAAAAATCATCTATACCCCTCCACCTACCCCCTAGCCCCAGCTTTATTTATTCAGATCCATGATGTTGGTTGAGCTGCGTGGAAGACAGTGTGAAGTGTCACCGACATTTCCTGTCCCAAATCCTGAAGACAGGACGCATGGGTAGGAACTGCAACACCCAATACCATCAATCTCTGCTTCCCACCTCTCTTGTTTTTCAGCTCTGATAACCCTCTTTCTTTATTTTTTGAACCTGATAGCTGCCAAGACCTTTTACGATTACAACTGATCCCTGAAACATCACCGTCTGCCTACAGTTGGGTGGCTCTTTGGTGTAACTGCTCCCAGAGACAGAAAATCCTGACATGTTTAACCCCACACATTTTTTCATGTAGGCATTCAGCCTCAGAACTGTATCTGGTATGGCTCTCTGAGTACAAAATAGATACAGTGGCCTAACTCAACCCTGTTTGCACGCTCCCTGCTTTATGCTCTCACTGTCCTTTACCACATTCTTTGCAACTCACTGCCATGTTTATGTATTTGGTGCAGAACATGTTCAGGCAGCAGTAACTCAAAGTCATGGTGCCATTCCTGGGCTTTATAAAACTGCAGTTGCTGGGCTAATCAAGGACCATGCATGCACTGCAGCTCAACTTCCTCCCTCACAGCTTTTAGGTGAGCGCTAGGATCCTGCTTCATGGAAGGGGAAACTGAGGCATGGGCCATTTAATCAAATCAATAAATACAGAGCATCCCCCTTCAAGATCCAAGACACAGTGTCCACATTCGAAAGAGCTAATCAATACTGACAACCAAGATACTTCTAAATTAACCAGTCTAATGCTAAGAAAATTTGAAAAATTGTGTTTTAGAAATTCATTCCTCAACTGGACACAGACAGCCAAATGTTAATTGGCAGAGTCCTGTCAAAGACAACCCTTTCATACCTTAAAATTAACAGTTTTCCTTTGCCAACACCTGGATTCCTACAGCAGGTGTCTTCTAAAGAACTGAAAAGTACTTTTCTTGATGTCTTCATTTCACTATCACAGCATTCCTGTGGAAGGTTGAAAAGAACTGACAAAAGTGGAGTACTTTCCCTGAAGCGTGAAGCCACAGAGCGCCTCTGAAAAGTGTTTTATAGTCTGTGGGTAACAGGGCTTAGTGTAGGATGGAGCCAGGCCATGCAGCAAGGCTGGCGTGGGGCTGGGTGAGAAAATGCTCACAGCTTTAAAGACAGAAAGCATTACACAAGGAGGCAGATGAAAGGATTTGTGAAACAAATTGCTAAATTTTCGCAATACTACAGTCTCAAAAAGGGAAATCATCTGACAGACTGAATCACGAATTTCTGCAATGCAAGAATTTATAAGAGCATCAGGGTGTGAATCATAGCCACAAAATGTTTTTTTAATATCCCTGTAAAAATAAGTCCTGTGAATGCAGCAACACTTCCAAAAGCACTTGTCTGTTGTAGGTACTGAGTCATTTAACAATTTGCAAAAATAATTTTAAAAAAGCTACCTGAAGTTTCTGGAAACTAGAAGAAGAAAAGGGGAAAGAAATAAAGTAGTTTCAACCTTCATACAGTAGATCGTTTGCATGCCATTTTGTCTATAGCAGAAGCATTACCAAAAACAGAGATTATCATGGTATTTTTCCTGACTATATCACATTAAGCCATAAGATCCACTTACGGCTTTTATTTTTATTAGACATTTTATTTTTAACATAAGTATTCAAGGGCACTCCAATTCATAACTAAATATCATGAGTAGAACTCTCCTAAAACTACAAATGATTTTGTCATGAAATTTAAAATGAGCTTCTCTGAAATTCTACATGATCGTTTAAAATTATATTTAAAATTCTAAACTATTAATCAAATTACTAGTTGTTGTGGTTACACTTCAACAACACAGGAGGTTTTCCTCTGCACAGTCAGAAAATTCAAGTATAACTTGCAGCTGAACCTCCATGACCTCAGTTCCTCTGTATCCAGGGTTCCACATCGCAGAGTCAACCTCCTGCCAATTGTAACACTTATTACTGGAAAAATATCCCTAAGTAGACCAGCACAGTTCAACCTTGTGTTGTGCAAGAGTCAACTGTTCATTGTTAGGATTTTAAAACAGCAAATTAACTATTTTTGGTTTCAAAACACATGTGACCTTGGGCTAGGAGGAGTAGTAGTGTTAGTCGCTCAGTCGTGTCCAACTCTCTGCGACCCCATGGGCTGTAGCCCACCAGGCTCCTCTGTCCATAGGATTTTCCAGGCCAGAATACTGAAGTGGGTTGCCATTTCCTTCTCCAGAGGATCTTTCCGACCCAAAGACTGAACCCAGCTCTCCCACATTGCAGATGGATTCTTTGCCAGCTGAGCCACAAGGGAGGCTACTCTTCTCCGATACTCCTTGTAGAAAGCATTATATCAACATGAAATCAAGTTGAACTGGATTCATTCATTCTGAGAGGTGTGGCCACACATGCAGAGAGGAGCTGAGCAGTTCTCTCCTGACATGATGTCTTCATTAATTTCCCTCCCAGTGAGGGGCAATCCTTTATGAGGTCATTATTGCCACATGGACCCCAGAGTGACCCCTCTGATCACAAACACTCATTCTTAGTCACCAATGGCATCTATACTCATCTGAGAATTTTACCTTCAGATATACAGGTGCTACTGTAAGTCTGCTCCCAAAAGACTGGGGTTGTTTGTGAGCAGTTCCTGGGCTGTAGGAATATCGCTCCCTGCAGCCCTGCCTGCTAACAGTGCTCCCCAACATGAGTTTACTCACTTAGTCAGCAGTGGGTAAGGAGGTAAGGATATGGATGAGCAATGGGATCTCTCCTTGGCAGGGACTGGTTCCTGGTTCCTACCCAGTATCTATTCTCTTCTTCACTAAGAAAACCACTGGCTGGGACTGGGGTAAGGAGAGTAAGGCACATGCCTTGAGCACAAAATTAAAGGGGATGCCAATCTTGATGAATATTTTAATAAGCAATAATGCAAAACATTGTATGGATATGAGAGCTGGACCATAAACAAGGCTGAGAGCCAAAGAATTGATGCTTTTGAATCGAGGTGTTGGAGAAGACTCTAGAGAGTCCCTTGGACTGCAAAGAGATCAAACCAGTCCATCCTAAAGGAAATCAATCCTGAATATTCATTGGAAGGGCTGAAGCTGAAGCTCTAATACTTTGGCCACTCAATGTGAAGAGCCAACTCATTAGAAAAGATCCTGATGCTGGGAAAGATCAAGGGCAGGGGGAGAAGGGGACAACAGAGGATGAGATGGCTGGATGGCATCACCGACTCAATGGACATGAGTTTGAGCAAGCTCCAGGAGTTGGTGAAGGACAGGGAAGCCTGGTGTGCTGCAGTCCATGGGGTCACAAAGAGTCAGACATGACTGAGTGAGTGAACAACAACAAATGAAAAAACATAAAAATGTTAAATAAAAATTGGGTCAACATGACCAATTTTTTCTTTTGCCTCAGGCTCTAATATGGTACTATAACATTGCATTGAGACATCATTTACCTTGATTACTGAGGTTTTTGGTACTTCCTGACATTTTACACTGACAAGAGAATGCTTAATTTGCCTCACCTCATTCCTGACCCTGAAAGAAACACAATGGGGTGGGGTGGGGGTGGGAGTTGGCAAAGTGCCTAGCTAAAAGAATCCACATTTCTCAGCCTCTTTTGCAGATGGAGTGGCCAATGAGTTTTAAGTGGACAAAATGGGGACCATTTTCTGGAAAATGTATTAAAAAGGATCTGGCTCTCTTATCAAAAACATTTTTAAAACCCCCCAAAAAGGCAAAACAAAAACTTTATGAGGGGATGAATGTGTTAATAGTGAGAATCCTTTTACAATGAAAAATGTATATGAAATCATCACCCTGCAGCTTAAATATATTATTAAAACTTCACTTGTTAATTATACCTCAATAAAACCAAAAATCAAAACCAAAAACCAAAAAAAAAAAAAAACCTGAAGAAAAACAAAGGACCTGACTCAGCTTTGGCACAGGTTCCTTTCCAGTTGGGAAACGGGACCAGAGAGGCTCCGATGGGGACTTCAGGAATGACCAGGACTGCGCTAGTGAGAGTGGAGCAGAAGGTCAGGAGCCTGGGTCCCAGACAACATCATGGAGCGAACATCTGATGGCTCAGCAGACAAAGGCTCCGATGGGGACTTCAGGAATGACCAGGACTGCGCTAGTGAGAGTGGAGCAGAAGATCAGAAGGAGCCTGGGTCCCGGACAACATCATGGAGCGAACATCTGATGGCTCAGCAGACAAAGAATCCTCCTGCAAGGCAGGAGACAGAAGTGGGTTCAATCCCTGGGCTGGGAAGATCCCCTGGAGGAGGAAACGGTGACTCACTCCAGTATTCTTGCCTGGAGAATCCCACGGACAGAGGAGCCTGGTTACAGTTCAGTGGGTCGCAAAAGAGTCAGACATGACTGAGCACAAAGCGCGCGTGTGTGCGCACGCGCACACACACACGCACACACACATCCGACCCACCTATCTCAGGATCTGCTTAGTACCTGAAAACAACAAAGCTCTTAGCTTAAAGCATGTAGTGCATCTCAGCTAACTGATGAATGCAGCTCTCAACCCTTGAACAACAAGGGGTTAACCTGTGGTAACTTAAAGTCAGCCCTTGTATCCATGGTCCCTCCACACCTGAGGATTCAACCTACTGAGGACTCTGCAATACTATAGTATTTACTACGGAAAAATATCCACACAGTTCAAGTGGACCCACGCAGTTCAAGCCCATGTTGTTAAAAGTTCAATTACACTAGGAATACACAGGAAAAACACCTAAACAAAACAAATAAACACGATGAGAAAACCAGTTAGATGAGGTTGTTTAGGGAGGGACCACCACCGCCTCAGTCAGATTTCTCTCTTTGCATCTTTTTAACCAAAACACCAGAGTTTCCATCCAAATGACTCTAGTGTCAGCTTACTACGATGAGGTCCATTTCACTGGTTTTCCAAGTACTTACAGAGGCAAAAATTCAGGGAAAGACATGGACTAGTATTTCCCCTGATAGTGAGTGCGCAGGATGCCAGCACACTCGCTTGCTGCGTGCTGACCAGCAGACTCACTGGGTTAGGCCAAGGGTGCCAAATGAGCTCTGTTTTGGTGTAGACCTGGCGCTGTGTAGACTGGGCAGCACCCCAACTGACTTCAGAGGTCATCTCCTGTTCTCTGCTAAACTGAGGCCACATATACCCTTACCAGTGGGGTCCAGGAGACAAACTCTGTGCTTCCTTGGATGTTCAGGCATTTACCAGTCAACTGCAGGGAAAATTAACGTAGGTCTAACTCAGTGCAGTTAATCGTTTCAAAAACCAAGGCTTGAGAAGACTTCTTTCACATTCCCCCACAAGAGGCACATTCATATATGAAGACATTGTGGGGTGCCCTGACCACTAACTGGCTTCCCTGGTGGCTCAGTGGTAAAGAATTCTCCTGCCAATGCAAGAGATGCAGGTTTGATTCCTGGGTTGGGAAGGTCCCCTGGAGAAGGAAATGGCAACCTGCCCCAGTATTCTTGCCTGTAAAGTTCCATGGACAGAGGAGCCTGGCGAGCTACAGTCCATGGGGTCACAAAGAATCGGACATGACTGAGTGGCTGGACAGACACACTCACACTACTCATTAAATCCTAATTATTGAATCATTTTTAAACAAATGAAGCTTTGTCCCATTAGGTACAACAGTAACTCAAACCAAATGAACAAAGTGTTGGCCTGTGACATTACTTAGAAGACATGTGAAAAATGTATATGAGAATAAATAAGAATGAACAATACAAGTATTACTTTGTAAATGTACTTTTAACATTATGAGAGTGTGGGAGCTAGGAGTGTGGGACACCCTGGGAAAGGTGAGTGAAAGCGTTAACTTTTCAATCTCCTCCAACAAAGGAAATAAGAGGAAAAAGCCCACTCCAGCTGAAAAGATGTCAGTGCTTAAACTAAAGGCTCGCATTCCAAGGTCAGAGCCCGCTTTTCAGCAGAAGAAAAGAAAAAAAACAGCATCATTTACATTTCCCTCTGCTTGCATGGGTTGTTAAGTAATAAGCCATGTGCCAAAACCCTAATCTGCAGGATCAGCTCTAAAAAGAGGAAAAGAAGTCTGCCAAGCATTTATCAACACCTTAAATTGTTTCTTTTCATTCCCAGAACTAAGGCTGTTTTATTAAATTTTTTAAGCCCCAGGTCCACCATTCCAAACCTGCAGTCATTGCCTTAGATTTTAGGCCATTGTTCTAAGAAAGAAAGTGAGAAAAAAAAAGGCCAGAGAGGCTCTTTGCTAGAGCAAGAAAAGAGTGGAGGCCCCGAGACCAGCCCAGCCTGGCGGGGGTGCAGACCCCACGCTCCCACTGTGAGCCTTGGTGGGGCTGCTCCTCACCCAGCCTCCGTGCGGGAGAGCAGTACCCCACACTGCTAGGGGGCATCCTAGGAGGCAGAAGCTGGGCGGCTGCAGCCAAATTAGCCCAACGCTGGATGCTGGTGGAGGGTGAGGAGAGGCAGGACGAGGACCCTGGTCAGTCTGCCCCAGAGGGTCCCCGTGGGGCCTCTCTGGGAACCAGAGCCCCGTCATTATGTTGCCCTGCAGACCCTCCTGGAGGGAAGGCAGAGAGGCTCTCTCGGGGTCAGCGGCCGGGAGAACAGGCAAGGGCAGCAGCGGCCTGGGTCTGGACCCAGCAGCAAGCTCGGGGATGCGGGCCAGACAGGCAAGTGAGCGGATCCTGGGAATCACGCTGGAGCACTGGCCTGTGAGTCCAGGAACCGCTCCTCTCCCAGCACCTGTGCCCGGTCAGGTGTGTCCCCGGCAGGTCCTCTGCTCTCCCAGGGCTCCGTGCCGCCTCCGTAAGAGAGGCGGTTATGAAGCAGCTGTTGGGCGGCGGTGGGGACTCTCGCGGCAGCAGCACCCGTGACTCAGTGATTCCCCATCCCACTGCTCACCGATCCTCCCGGTACTGACTCACACAGTGTGACTGCTGGCTGCGCTTTCCTGGCCATCCTTTGGATTCAAAGGAAAATAGGAACACAAAGGCAGAACCAGATGTAGGGTCCATCTTCCCTACTTCCCATGTTACTAAAACGGGTGCAGATCTGTAGGGCCTGAGCCTGGGCCCCAGGGCCCCGTCTGCGCGAGCAGGCCTCGGCCATCCCCCTCTACTCCAGCAAAACTCACTGCTTCTGCCAGCCCATGACAGGGGAGGTAGGGGCTGAGATGAGGTGCAGGGAGTTCACGTAAGGAAACACTGCCAAAATCACACAGCCGCCTCAACTTAAGCTTTTCAAATCTCAGAATATTATTTTTCACCCTGTACTGTAAGTTCATGGCAAAAACTTAAAAGCTTTCATGGCACTTGGTTTCAAGTTGAACAAGTGTGCTGGAATGTAGGAAGAAAAGCCATCAACTTCACAGGAGTGAAAGGGAAAGAAAAAACAACCCATTTTCTAGTGTCCCAGGACTTCCCCCTCCACCCTCGCCCCATTACACGATAGTTCTTTGCATCCCACAAAGGGAAACGAGGCTTCTTCTGAGTCCTGGGCCACAGCACCGGGTCAGCCATAAAAGAATGGGGTCCCAGAGAAGGCAGTTCTGCCAAGGAATCCCAGAGATGGTCCTGAGCTGGAGTGGGACACTTGATACCCACATGCTCGGAGCCGGGCCTCCCACTTAACTCACACCCTGAGCACATCACAGTGGGGGGCCCTCAGAAAGCCCGCTCTGCACCCCTCTGGTGCTGAGACCCCCTTCCCATCTGAGTCTCTGCTCCTGTGAGTCTCATGTTCCCAAAAGCACGGAGGGGATGGTCTATAGCGGCCAGCAGGACTGGTGGGGAGGGAGGGAGACACACAAAGACCTGGGGTCCCCACCAGAGCTGCCCAGAGCCACGGGAAACCGATGGGGTCAGGAGAGGAAATCCACACACAGAGCCCCTCCCCGTCCACCCCGCTGCTAGCCCACAGCCCTGCCTGCCCAGGCTCTCCAGCCTGGAGCCCCAATGCAGGAAGTGGGGAAGCTGAGCCCTCGCTCCCCTGCCCAGCCTGGCTGGGGGTGTCTGCAGGTCACCACGTGGCTACTGCCCGCTGGAATCCATTACTCCAGGACTCCATCCCCAGAGGTGGGCCCGATCACAGCATTTCTCCAGGACAACGGGCTCTGGATCCTGACACAGAGAGATAATCATCTCTGGAACACAATCAGGATCAAAGCTGGAGCCCTACAGTCTCAGAGTTGTAATAAGCAGACAGAATGCTGATACCCTGGGAAGGGACTTAAGCATCCTCCCTCGCGGGAAGCGGGAGTGGATCAAAAGGCCCGTGAAGAGGGCCGGGCTTCCTTCTATGAAAGCCACCCCATCACAGCTTCCACAGCCAGACTTTGCCACAGCTTGTGAGAAGCCCATGCCGACAAGAGACTCATGTCATAGCCTGAAAACAGGCAAGGGGAGCAAACTGGATCACCTGAAGACTGAGACGATACGGGACCAGTACACCCAGGTGGGGGGAAGGATGCTATTTATTATTCAGGCACAACTTGGCCATGGTCCTGCTAACAGGTAGTGCTGCCACTTCCAGACACAACCAACCAGCCTGTCACGCTCATTCTCCAAGAGATGGGATAAGGACCCCGGGCTCTCAAGGAATGGCTCTGTTCCCCTGCACAGGGAAAGTGACCTACGTTCTCATCAAAGTTTTTAAATGATCAAAATGACTTTTCATCTCCCAGATCTAATGTCTGAGGTCTTCTTTGGCTCTTCAAATGTTGCTAAAATCTGCTCCATTATTCCAGAAGAGCCTCAGTTATACATCAGCTAGCACAGGCTGCATTTTACTGAATTGTTACATAGACAATATTTAGAGTCTGCCCAACCATATGCATTTCAACCAGCAAAATTATAATACACAGCACTCAATTTTGTTGTTACTCTAAAGTGTCACCACCATCACCAGGCAAGGAAAACATCTCAGTATGATGAGAAACAGCTGTCAAAGCACTTGCCTTTTTTTTTTTTTTTAGTTCAGGCCAAACACAGGATGATACAAATGGAGTAGGGTAACTCCCCTGCCTGTGTGCCTTCGCCCTGCCTCTGAGTCCTGAAGACCACAGTGGACTTGACCCGCTGCCCCTCAAAGTGTGGTCCCTGGACCAGCATTATCGGCAGCCCCTGGGAGCATGTTAGACCTGAGGAATCTCAGGCCCCAGCCAGAAGTCCTGAAGCAGAATCCACATTTACATTCACAGGCACGTAAAGTCTAAGAAGCACTGGCAACCCCATTCTGGCTGGCATTCCACCCACCCCCCCCATCCCGGCCCTGTCGGCCTTCTTTGCTGACCTGCCTGGGATGGCTTGAAATGTGCATGGCATTTTGCCCCCCAAACATGTTTATTCATGAGGAAAAAGATCCATTTTTAGGTGTCAACTGCCAGCCCATTCTGGCTTAGCCAGTCCCTCTCCTCCCACTTGCCCAATTAGAAAGAGCATCTTGTTTCCTGGCATGCAATTCCAAGGGCACTGAACACAGGCAGGGGACCTGAGGAGGGCTCCAAGAACAGCTCTAAGTGAATGGAAACAAGATGATTTCTGCTCAAAGCAATTTCCTCGGCACCCACCCTTTCCTCCCACCATGGACCCCATGCTGAAGGGGCGCCAAGGCCATGTGGAAGTAACAGAACACCAACATATGCAAGACATGGCTTCTATCCTCAAAATACAGCACAAGGAAGGGAGGGCCAACCAGTTAAGTCTCTTTTTATCCCACCCAAGTTGAGAGTCTGACAGTCTCATCCCAATTTCCCAGAAGACAGAGAGATGAATCCAAGTTCTTATATGGAGGAGTATGTATAAGTAAAGAAGGATGTAAAATTCAAAAGCTTCTGACTGAGCTGTGTTCTCAAATTCTGACTTTTTAGGGGAACCCTGGAAATGACCAGAAACACACAATTGACTTTATCACTTGGCTGTACTACAGAGATAGAAAATAATGTCAAGTCATTTCCCTTTCCATTGCTCATAGTAGAAGGCATTAATTTATTACAGTACCTTTCCCCACTAAGCCTAGACTCTTTCAACAGACCCCGCTACCGTCACCCCCGAATTCCTGAGCCAGGATGCACACTTGAACAGGTCCCTAGGGGACTTGCACGCACACTGAAGTGTGAGGAACATTGGTGCCAGGTGGACCTGATGTGAGATGTACTCGCTACTCCTGGCCTGCTGTCTCGGGATTCCCAACCTCCACAGCCCCATTTCTATTCCTGTTCTTTCAGAGAGTTCAAAAACTGGAGGTTTACATACAACAGCTGATTCATTACATTTTTAAAAATTAGCAGCAAACATTCAAAATTGGAAGGCAATGTAAAAATTCAAATTTTTGGCTTTTCTTTCAGGGGGAAAAGATCACTACACTGGCAATACTGGACTTACATTTCCACATGACAACAGATCACTGGAGTTGGGTAGTGGCTGTTCTCTTTAGCCAGGGCACAGATTCTCCAATTTCCCCCAGTCTTTACCCGTCCGTATTGCCTCCCGGTACAGCAGCCTGTTTTACTCCTTCAGCTGCCTACCTGACTGTGTGATTATACCACAGAGGCTGTGTTTCCAAGACCAACAAGAACCACTGCCCATGGCACCCACCTTCACATTCAACTCTTCATACTAATTCTGAAGGTAAGCCACCACATGTATTGGCAGGTTGCCCTTTTCCATATTTCCCTTTCTTCCTGTGATCCCTGTGTTGACACTGTTGCCCCTTCTCCACATGCTTGCGGGGAGGGGCATGCACGGCGTGAGCTGCCTCTTCACATGGTTCCTCTTCGAGATTCACAGACTGCCGAGGTCTGCGACCACAGACCACGTAACCTGTGCTCTCTGCTGCCCGGCACCATCTCACCAGGAGACACAATCCTGTCTGCAACTTAGTCCAAAGGCTAGCTCTGCCAGTCAGTGGCAGTGGGATGACCCTCGGCAAGCCACTCTGTCCCCTGACCCATGTTCTCATCTATGAACTGAGGAGTACTTAACTCAGCAGTCCACTGAGTTATTGTGGGGCGTTATCATTTGCATGCATAAGGCTTCATACAGGACTCTGCATACCCAAGCACTTAATAAAAGTGGCTATTCCTCTTCCTTATACACAGCTGGTGCTCAACAATGATTTGCTGACCCAACACCACTCAGCGGTAAAGAATCCGCCTGCAATGCAGGAGACTTGCAGGAGACAGGAGATGTGAGTTCCAGCCCTGGGTTGGGAGGATCCGCTGAAGTAAGAAATGGCAACCCACTCCAGTGTTCTTCTCTGAGAAATCCCATGGACAGAGGAGCCTGGCAGGCTGCAGTACCTGGGGTTGCAAGGAGTCGGACACAGCTGAGTGACTAAACACCACCGCCACCACCTCTGACCATCCCACTCCCCAGAGAAAGGTCAGCTTTTGCACCCTCTGCACTGACACCTAGGGGAGGAAATGAGGGGCTGCAGCCCCTGGGGGCTGGTGTCCGGACAGGCGGCCCACATCAGTGGCAGAGGATGCGGGCCTGTGGGATGGAGCCCTAGAACCACACAGCCACGCCCAGAACTTTCTGCACCCTCACTCACAGCTTCTACATAAACCGGCCAAACATTTTGCTGTTTTAAAAAGTTGTTAGCATTTCCATATGTCTGCCTTTGAAGTTAGTAAGGTATATTTTAAAATTCCATTCCAGCCCACACAAAGCTCTCCCTTCTCTGATCTCACACTGAACTTGGGGAAGACCACATAGCTCAGCATTTAAGGCTCTCTCCATGTTTCATACAGAAAAACGCTACGTGGCCTCTAAAGGTGATTAGCACACTGTTTGGCAAACAGAAGATGCTTTTAAAACTACATACACCCACACACATATCCATACACAACGAATTCCTTGTTTCAGGAAAAACAGACCTTTCTTGGCACTATTTTGCAAGAGCGAAGTGCTAAGCACACAGCAAACATAATACACACCATGCCCATCCGTGACCATCCCTTGCGTGCCAAGAGACATGTCTCATGTTAACTGAACGATGGAATGGAACCCGTCCAGTTTTCTTTGGTAACGTTTGAGCCATACACTGTAAAATAAATGAAAAGGGACTGAATTGGGTCATGGTCTTGTTTGTTTCCTTAAAAAGGGCCTGGTGATGATCTCTTGAGTTTGCAACATTCTGTCTGCTAACGCAGCAAAACTGATGGAAGAAACATGTGTATTTCCAAAAGCAATGCAAGCTCCCATGCAAGTTCCTCTTTTCAGTTCTAAAATAACAGTCACAACAGGCCACAGACCTCGGCCTCAGCCATTCTTTTCAGGAACCACGGCGGCCTCCCACTCACAGCCTGTAGGAGGCAGAGGGCGTGGTGGTCGCCAGTGGGAACTGGCTGGGAAGAGAACCGCCCTGGCCACTTTCAGTCTCCGTAAGATGGGGAGGAACCAGAGGTGCCTGGGATCATTCCTGGCACCTGTGCTCATGGCACTCATTCAAACATCCACTGCCGCCGCCGCTGCCCCATAACCAGCCTTGACTCGTAAGTGGCACATTAAAGCAGCTCCCAAATCCACTGCTGTAACCCAGCCTTTGACAACAAGCTCCTCCTCCGTGGGGAAGACGGTGGTCGTTTTGAAGCGGCTCTCTGGGACCGACTCGGAATAGTCTGCTTGTCTGAACAAACTGCGCAGGCGGGAAGGCAGCTGCCACCTTGGTATGGGGACAGGGAGGGCATCCCACATGCTTGGCCTTCAGCAACAAGGAAAGCCCAAGGACTGCGGCTTCGCTGTGTCTCTGGTGAGGGAACAGTGCTGACCTCTAGCCTCACCAGAGGGAGCCACGCAAGCCTTTGAGCCCAGCCTGGGGTGTCCATGAGGGAAAATGGCCTGAATGTGAGCATTAAAAACAAAGGAACATGGGTGGACCTAGAGACTGTCACAGAGAGTGAAGTAAGTCAGACAGAGAAAAACAAACCATGCTATCTGTTCAGTTCAGTCACTCGGTTTTGTGTCCGACTCCGAGACCGCATGCACTGCAGCTCGCCAGGCTTCCCTGTCCATCGCCAACTCCTGGAGCTTGCTCAAACTCATGTCTATCAAGTTGGTGATGCCATCCAACCTTCTCATCCTCGGTTGTCCCCTTCTCCTGCCTTTGATCTTTCCCAGCATCAGGGTCTTCTCCACTGAGTCAGTTCTTCGCATCAGGTGGCCAAAGGACTGGAGCTTCAGCTTCAGCATCAGTCCTTCCAATGAATATTCAGGACTGATTTCCTTTGGAATTGACTGGTTTGATCACCTTGCAGATCAAAGATGGTATAGTAATGCACATATGCGGAATCTAGCAAAACTGTATAGGTGAACCTACATGCAAAGCAGAGAGAGAGACAGGACATAGAGAAGAAACATGGATTCCAAGGGAAGAAAGGACAGGTGGGCTAAATTGGGAGATTGGGATTGACATATATACATTAGTATGCATTAAGTGGATCACTAACGAGGAACTACTGTATACACGGGGAGAAAGAAAAGAAGGTACAATCTGTTTGTAGGACATATACTGAGTTAGCATTAAAAATGCATTACAATATACATTAGGTGCAGACAGATATTATTTGAGTCCATTTATAGGAGGCACCTAGAGTAAAACTCACGGAGACAGAAAGCAAACAGTAGATGCCGGGGTGGGGGAGGGAGAGTAGAGACTTAGTGTCTAATGGGGACAGAGTTTCTGTTTAGGAAGATAAAAAATTTCAGGAGATGAATGATGGTAAGAGTTGTGTAACAGTGTGAATTTGTACTTAGCACCCCTGAAATGAACAGGTAAATACGGTTAGAATACTATGTTTTATATTATGTGACTTTTATCAAATGAAAAACATTAAAAAGGAAAAAAAGAACCAAGGAACAGAAAATCCCTGACCTCCCACTGAGAGGAAGTGTGTCTCTTGATTAACTGCTTGAGGTATTGCCAGGGAGTCGCAGCCCCCACCTCCCA